>JAKCOZ010000082.1:1036939-1246924 GCA_022605955.1 Rallus limicola
GCTGCAAGCACACTCCATCAGCAGCACACCCTGACAGTCATCATGCTCCTGAGCTTGGGAAGAGACATGAACTTGCCAGACTTGGGGCATCAGGCCATGGGGCTCTGATTTACCTTTCTGCAGCTTCGGCTCAGTGATGTGAACGTTGTGCTCTCTGCACAGCTGGGAGCTCTTCAGATAGCTCCTGACAGCACTCCTGCGATAGCAGTCAACCAGTCCTCCCAAGTCAGATGCTACTGTTGATGGCAGGCAGTGCTCATCAACGGGGACATCCCCAGATCTCACCATCCGGCACTTCTCTGCCCACTCGATTGGGCTGTCTTTGTTCTGTAAGGAAAGGGCAGGTCCCACTTAGCATTCACTGGGGCTCTGGAGTTGCTGCACTCCACTCAGAGAAGCTACAAGCAGGTTTCATGTCCAAGGCGTGTGTAAACAGGAGCTGGCACCCTGCAGTGGCATCGCAGACACAGGTACTCAGTCCCCTCCATGTCCTCCCACAGATGCTCCCTGGAAGCCTTAGCAGAAGAGCAGCACAATGGGAGCAGGTGCCTCCAATGAAAACAACTCTTGCACTCAAGAGGAGGGTGCCCTGCATTGTCACACTTCATCCATTCCCACCACACTCCAAGGAAACACCTGGGAGCGAGCGAAGCAGTCACTGTTACGATGCCACTGGAGAGTCTGGCACTGAGCCTCACAGCTGAACAGCACAAAGTGTTTGGCAGCACCTCAAGAGACAAATCACAGTCTGGTGGACAGGTTGGCCACGTGATTAGAAGAGGACACCATCCCTACACACAAAAACTGCTTCAACTCCTCCTCTGCCTTTGGGCCAGTCATCCAGTTAAACTGTTGATCACACCAGGGTGTTCAGATGCCAAATGAATTGTTTCAGACAGCTTGTAGTGTCTCAGCTGCAAGGCACCTCATGGGCAAGGGGACCCTGAGAAGCCAGGAGGCTTAACAGGCACAGCAAGCCCTTGTCCTGTCCTTCCTCACTGTGCTGTCCTCTAAAGCAACCCACAAGCTGCACTTGTTCTCCTGCCACACACACACAGGGTACCTTCTCTTGCCGTTTCCACTCTCTGAAGAGTTTTCCACTCTCTTCCATTTCATCATAGCTCAGGTGTCGTCGTTCTGGATTGGTGTTGACTGGTGGAACCTGCAAGTGTCTTGGCTTGGTAGGAACATGAGGCTTCATCCCTTTAGATGTGTCCCCAGCAGAAGGGGGAACAGCAGCAGTTGTGCAGGTGGCTTTCTGGAACTGAATTTCTACCCCTAGGATAGATTGAGAAGCAAGAAAGCCAAAAGCCCAGAGAAGCCATGTCAGAGCGCAGCAGAAAGGAGCAGCTGATCCATGTTTAGGACAAAGGGGGTTGGCATGTTGTGCTGGTTGGAATTCCCAACTAGGTTTACTAAAGAATAAGCTCTTCTGAATCACCACCAACAACTGGAGAAAGGGTCCACTCTGGATGAACAGGGTGATGAACAGGAAGAACATCTGGGGTGTTAAACTGCAGGGTCCAGGCTTTGATCCAAACCTGAAAGGCTGGATCACCCATCTGCTGCCTTTGGGATGACTATTGTATTCCACATCCCCCAAGTCCTTCCCTAGAAGTCTCCTGCTGGCCACTCTGCTCCAGGACAATGGTCCCAAGAAGCCACATTCTGACCCTACCTTGGCATTTCCCGTCTGTATAGAGATGCTTTCTGAACCCAGTGCTGTCCCCTCACCTGTTTTGGTCTCTTGGGATTGGCTTTTCCTCATTTCCATCCACTGCTTTTGACAGGCAATCAGATCTTCTGGACTTATAGAATTCCCTGGTTTTGAGGAAGTCAAGAAGATGACCATGTCCTCCAGATCCTTGTCGCTGATGGGAACTTTGGTCTGGCAACCAAAACAGAAAACAACAATAAGGCAAGAAAATGAGTACAGCAAGTGAAAACACCCCTGGCTGAAGCTCTTCCATTTGCTCTGGGTTGGCATGCAGGAAAATGGGGCAGAGTTGCAGAAATTCATGGCTTTTCTGTTCCAGACATACCTGCTTGATGACTCTAATGAAGTCTGCTCTCTTGATCTTCCTCCTGTCCATTTCAGCCTTCTTGAATACATCCACCAGCCTCAGCTTTTTGGTGTGCAGGTAGTTAAGGAGCATGACAAGAGCCTGGGGGTATGGTGCACACACAAGGGGAACGCAGCGCTTCTGGGGCTTGCTGCTCTTTGCTGGTGAGTGCTGAAAAGGATGAGGAAATGCTCTGAGATCAGGGTTGGATCAGCACTCCCATCAAGGTGGCATCAGTCAGGGTAAAACAGAGACACCACAGATCTGAGAGCAGATGTTATTTCTTCTGGGCCTCTCCATACTTACATCCAGGCTGTCGGTCACGGCTGATTTGAGAGCAGCCCTCCTGTCTGCTCTGTCTGCCTTTATTCTTTGCCAGCACCTCTTTTCTTGATCACTTAGGAAAGGTTTTTGTGACAGCCATTTCTCAAGGTCCTCAAGGTTTTCCAGCTCACTTCGAAACTGCCTCCTCGCCTGAATCCAAGCCTCCACTGTTTGTAGACCCTTTTGTGTCCCATAGGTGGTCTCTGGGGAGCTGAGGCTAACTGCTTCCTCCTGGGGCCACTGCAAGACAGAAAGATGACAGAATTCTCTGGCCCGACTTGGTTTCACAAAGGAAGAAGCTGGAGCAAACATAATCATAGAATCATTGCATTGGTTAGGCTGGGAAAGACCCTTGAGATCATCAAGTCCAACCAAAGCAAAATGCTTGCTCCCTGCCACCAAGAAGCAGCTGAAACAACAGGTCAGCCATTTTCCTGATGAAGAAGGACCCCAGTGCTCTCCCAGCTCCTCCCAGAGACATCTCCCCTCTTCCACACCGCTGGCTGTAGCTGGCTCAAGCCACGTGGCTGGGAGAGATCTCTGTGTGAGGTCCAGAGCCAGTGCCAGGGCAGGGGTGGCCTCCTTGCCAAGGACAGAGCAGGCCCACTGATGCCCTCAACCTGGCTGGTTGCTTGCTGTGCCCTTCAGCCTCCACCAGCAATTCCTCCCTCACAGCAGCGAGCAGGCACCAACCAAAAGCACATCTACCTGCCCTGCTCCTTGGAGGGAGTGATGCTGTGGGGACTTAGAGACTTTCCCAACTCAGTGACACCCCAACCAGACAAAGTCTATGCTATGGCTACTCTCCCCGTACCTGGGCTCTCCAAGTCTCATGGCTTTCTGTCCTGCCTTGCTGTTGTGGCAATTCTGGCAAGCTGACACTTCCTGCTTTTCTGTTCTCTTCTTCCTTCTTCCTTTTGGCCATGGATGCCTGCAGTTGTCTTCTACTGTTCAGCCCAAATACAGACTGGCCTTTCCCCTTTGTTTTCTCCTCTGCCACTTGCTCCATCTCAGCTCTGGTTACGTGGTCTGGAGAGATAACCCTTCACAGACAGCCTGATGTGTGATGAACAGCCACTGCAAGCATTAAGGGAAAAAACCTCTTAAAACAGACAGCAGCAGGCACAGGTCTGCCCTGCCTCACCTGAGACCTGTTTTTTGGAGACAGATCCTAAACTCTTCCTGACAGCAGCCCCTGATCCTGTTCAACACTCAACAGCCACATTGTGTGAGTCTTCATCTACTACATCTGGTCCTTCCTTGGCACAGCAGCTTTCGTGGGATACAGGTCTTGGTATGTAACAGGCTTTTTTACAGGAACAGTATCTTGGCTGCTGGGGGAAGGATTTTGATGTTTCCTATGGGGAAGAACAACTTCTTCAATGCCCTCGCCTGAGTTTCACCAGAGAGCTCCCACACTCGCCCACCAATTCCCATTGTTCTCTGTGTTTCTGGGGTACAGAAGAGACTTTCAGATTCCCCAGATCCAAGAACTCACCGAGGCTTCACAGGGAAGTTGAAGGGAGGGTCTAGGGCACAGGGTTATGAGGAGGGGCCCACTGACATGGCCTGAGGTCACAAAGGGACACCCCACATCCCTCCCACACCCGCTGACCCAGTAAGGTTTGGTCCTGCAGTGAGAACAGGGCTGCTCCCTAAACCCCATATCCAATCTGTTCTCCCTGAGAAGGTTGTGGGGCAGGGAGAGGAACAGTTTCTTGGCATTGCATACAATGTGTTTGGTATACAAAAATCTGCTTACCATGGTGCATTCAACTCAAACATTTTACAGCTCTGATGTTCCAGAGGAATTCAGGTCAAGGAGCTCAACTTCCCAGTTTTCAAAGAGAAGTGAGAACTTGGCACAGCTCAGCAACCTTTGCACAGTTGTTCTCAACATGATTTTTCCCCCAGATACATGGGTGCAGGGAAAACAAGGGGTTTCACTGCTCTTATCCGGAACAGAAGCATGTTGCAGCTCATGGATCTGTGCAACAGTCCTGGATAGCATAGAGGTCTCTAAAACATGAGCACCTTCCCATTTTTAAGAGACTTTTTTAATATGAGATGTTGCCAGTCCTGGTGCTGTGACAGCCTGAGGCTGGAAAAAGGAGAGGAGGGCAAAGGAGGGAGGATTTCTGAGCACTTGCAAGGGGTTGCCTTGTAGCCTGCCTCCTCCTGTATGAGGGGGGAAATGCATTGTCCAGCTGTGCTCATCCCAGCAAGCTGTGGCACCTAAAGCCCTGACAGCAGCTGGCTCTGTAGCAAGCCAGCATGCTTGGCCTCTGCAGACACTGCCTGCCAGGAAACCAGCTGCGCCTGCAGCTCTTCCCCAAGCCACAGGAGATGTGTGCACAGCTCTGTGGGCCCTCAGCCAGCTCAGGGCGTCAGGGACCCGCTTCTGGACAAAATACACGTATTGAGTAACGAGCACACGCTCCTGCTGCGGGTGTGGGGACCGGACTGACCACAAAATACACTCCTTCTGGGGCAGAGCGGAGGTGGGAGCCCGTCCCGCTGCCCTCGGGCTCAACATGGCGACAGCCTCCGCCTCAGCGGCGGCAGCACGGCGTGAGACAGCGCGCGTGCGCAGGGCAGGAAAGGCGCCAGGGCGCAGTGCGCATGCGGAGCCGGCCGGCAGCTCGCTCCCTAGTGGCAGCAGCGCGCATGCGCGAGATCCGTGCCTGCAGTGCCCCGAGCGCGCGTGCTCGCCTGCCGCTGCCTTCCGTGACGTCATCGCCGGCGTGGCCTGCCGCCGTGCCGTCCCGCTCTGCGCGGCCGTGCCAGGCCGCTCTCTGCGGCGGTGGGTGCTGTCCCCACGTCCCGTTCCGCCGCTCCTCGCCTGTCCGGTGTCCGGTCCCCTCTTCCTCCCCAACCCGAGAGGCCGCCGCCTGCGAGCGGCGCCGTCTCTGTGGCAAGGCCCGGAAGGGGCGTTCCGCGGCGGGGCTCGCGGCCGGAAATGACGGCGCGGCTGGCGCGGAGGCGGCGGAGGAGCCGGGTCGGAGCCATGTCAGCGGGCGGCGGAGGGCAGCGCGACGGCGGGGCCGCCGGCGGGTGAGGCAGGGCCGCGGCAGGTTCCTCGGGCGCCCCTGGGGATGGGCCTCGGCGCGGCGGTTCCGGGGCGCGGCGGGTCCCGGCGCCCCCGCGGGCTGAGGCGGGGGGGGCGGCCGGTACTGAGGCCTCGCTCTTTTCCAGGCGCCGCAGTAAGTGGGACCAGCCCGGCCCGGCCCCCGCTTTCCTCCTCCCCGGCACGGCGCCGCTACCCGGGCGCCCCTTTCCTGGCGGAGGAGATGGCGGCTCCGCTGTGGCGGGTTCCGAGAGCTCTGCCGCCCCCTCGGGAGCGCTGGATGCGGCCGCGGCCGTGGCCGCGAAGATCAACGCGATGTTAATGGCCAAAGGGAAACTGAAGCCGGCGCCCAGCGCAGCGGACAAGGTGGGTGCTCGGAGGGGCGGCGGGAGCGGCGCCGGGCCGGGCCCGGAGGTGCTGGGTGAAGCTGGGGTTGTGGTTGTTTTCTGGCTGGAGCCGGTGGAACAGCTCTCAGTGGGATGGGGAGTGATGGAGCTTTGCTTGGAAAAGTAGGATCTGACAAAAAAGCCATCGCTAGACCCTCTTAGGAGAAAAGTAGGAGAAAACAGGGGCATAGCTAAACAGCCCCAGTTCCCTCAGACCTTCTGAGGAGCGGCTGAGGGAGCTGGAGGTATTTCGCCTGGAGAAGAGGAGGCTGAGGGGAGACCTTCTCACCACCTACAACTCCCTGAAAGGAGGTTGTAGAGGTAGGGGTTGCTCATTCAGGGGAAAGGACGAGAGGGAATGGCCTCAAGCTGCACCAGGGCAGGTTCAGATCAGACATCAGGAAACTGTTCTTCACTGAAAGGGTTATTGGGCACTGGAACAGGCTGCCCAGGGAGGGGGTTGAGTCACCAACCCTGGATGTGTTTAAAAGATGGGTAAATGAGGTGCTCAGGGATATGGTTTAGTAGAGGACAGGTCTGGTTGGGCTTGATGATCTCAAAGGTCTTTTCCAACGCTGTCATTCTGTGAGGTCAGTCCTGCTGCTGTTCTGTAAAGCTTAACCAGAGCAACCTGTGGGCAGATGCTAAACTTCCTCCTCAAGTATTTTTAAACTAGTGCAGCTGTTGTCAAAAATGCTGTGTAAAGCAGCCAGTTTAAAACAGGAGAACAAACTGTTTTCATGCTTAAAATAGTTATGAGCCAGAGCCCCTGGGCCTTGGTCAGCCCTGAAGTAATCAGGCAGTTGGACTGGCTGATGGTTGCAGGTCCCTTCCAACTGGAATACTTTGTTCTAAAGCAAGTGTTGCTTAAAGCCTGTTTCCCAGGCTCAGTGACAGGAAGGGTCTTGCTTTTCTGTCCATTATTAGCCTATGCCAGAGCCAGGTTTAGAAGGCTGTTTCAAGTTTCCTTCCCAACTTGTTCAGATCCCCAGTTAATAAGAGCATGTTTTCATGGCGTGGTGTATCTTTCTTTTCCTGGTATTACTGGGACTGCTGGTTATGCTCTCAGGGTTTCCTTTGTGAGGCAACATCACCCTGGGTGTTCATTTATTCACAGATAACATAAGAATCACAGAATCACCAGGTTGGAAAAGCCCTTTAAGGTCCTCAAGTCCAACCCTTCCCATCCTGTGCTGAACCAGATCCCTGAGCACCTCATCTGCCCTTTTTGAAACACCCCCAGGGAAGGGGACTCAGCCCCTCCCTGGGCAGCCTGGGCCACAGCCCCACAACTCTGCCAGGGAAGAACTTTGCCCTCCCAGCTGAGCTGACCCTGCCCTGGGGCAGCTTGAGCCCATTGCCCCTTGTCCCATCTCCTGCCCCCTGGCTGAAGAGACCAGCACCCACCTCTCTACAATCCTCCCTTCAGGCAGTTGTAGGTGGTGAGAAGGTCTCCCTTATGAGTGGGAGGGAGACCCACTGTGCTCTGTTCTCTGTAGGTTCCATATCCAAAACGATCATTGTGGCTGGTTTTAGTATGTGAGGTTTAGCAGTGGGTGTTTCTTTGATTGTTGTCACCAACCCTTGGTGGTTTTACCCACTGTTTGCTGCACGGTGGTGTCTGTGCCTTGCTACCAAACCTCTGCTGGGAGATGTGAGGTTTTTAGTGTTGGAGAATGTGTGGCTTGGATTCAGGAGGTGTCAGCAGGTGGAAGTGTAGTCTGTTTGCTGACACCTGAACAGCAGAGGATGCTGTGATGTCTTGTTCTTCTATATTTTTCTCACAAACTGGCATTCTGACACCCTGTCATGATAGAATCAAGGCTGGAAAAAGCCTTCAGGTCCAACCACCAGCCCTACACCACCATAACCTCCAAACTATGTCCCAAAGCAAATTGATAAATTGGATTGTTGTAAAATTACTTAACCCCATTCACACATTAATTCACTCCTGGGTTGTTTTTTTTTTAGGGAATATTTGGCATTGACATTTCCAGAGCAATAAACTCTGAGGGTGCTTTGGCTTGTCAGTGAATGGAAATTTAAAAAACCTGCAGATTAATGAATTTTCTATTTGGTTTGTGGTTTTGATTTTGAGTTGGTTTGATCTTTTGGGATTTTAAGTGTAGAAGGAATGGTGGAATCCACTGCAAATGCAATGTGTTAGTTCCTGTGATCTACCACCCTCATATTGAGGACCTTTTTTCCTAATACCCAACCTAAATCTCCCCTTTTCTAGTTTAAAACCCTCACCCCTCATCCTATTGTTCTATGCCCTTGGGAACAGTTCATCCCTGGCTTCCTTATAGACACATTCAGGTACTGGAAGGCTGCTATAAGGTCCCCCTCCAGAGCCTTCTCCAGGCTGAACAAGCCCAACTCTCTTTACTGTGTAGTTCCACCTGTGTTTTTCCATTTCTAAAGCAGAAAAAGTAATTGCTTCTTATATCCAAGTGCACTGAAGGTAAATGAGTGTCTTTATCTGGGGTCAAGGTTGTGAAGAGGGGGAATTAGTGAGTAGGAGATAGAATGAAGGTGCTTTCTGATAATATTTGTAGAGCTTTGGGGTTCAGCACCTGAAAAGGGGAGAACAAAGAGGATATTTGCCTCTAGAAGACTGGGGTCAATTGGTTTGTGACATCATTTATCTCTGGTCTTTTGCAATGGTTTTCTTTGAAGCTGCAGGCTCCTGGAAAGGGTCCAGCTACAAGTAAAAGCAAAGATGACCTGGTAGTGGCAGAGGTAGAAATCAATGACGTTCCCCTCACGTGCAGAAACCTGCTGACAAGAGGACAGACTCAGGATGAGGTATGTTCAGGCTCTAAGTCTGATTTCTTAGGCTGGGTGGCACGTTTGCTCCTGGTTGTAAGATTAGAAGAGCTTGTGTTTAAGATGCTTTTTTAGTACTGAATTAGCTTGTTCATTACAATGTCATATGCCCTGTCCCTGGGGGTGTTGAAGGCCAGGTTGGATGAGCCCTGGACAACCTGGTGTAGCTCCAGGCCTGGAGGTTGGTGTCCCTGCCTGTGGCAGGGGGGTTGGAGCTCTGTGACCCTTGGGGTCCCTCCCAAACCTGGCAGGGGGGTTGGAGCTCTGTGACCCTTGGGGTCCCTTCCAACCCAGACCAGGCTGGGATTCTATGAGGTGAGGTAGCATAGCTGGTGTCCTTCAGTGGACACTGTTGCTACTGCTTTAAGGACCTTGGTGTTTAACTGCCCTGGGGTTTTTGTGTGTGCCCTGTTTCTTAGTGATAAACTTACCACTGGGGTTTTTTTACCTTGTAGATAAGTCGTCTGAGTGGAGCAGCTGTCTCCACACGAGGGAGATTCATGACTGCAGAAGAGAAAGCGAAAGTGGGACCAGGGTTTGTATTTCTTGGGGAGGGATTCTGCTTTTTTCTTACCATTGGGTTTGTTTCCATGAGCAGCATAACTGTTGGGAGCCAGAGTGAATTAACTCTCACCCACTTTGTTTACCATTAGTACTGACTGCATCACTGGTGTCCTACCTGCTTAACATTGATACGGTGACATGAAAAGAGCTGAGCAATCAAACCATGAGTGGGACAGGTCAGACTGTGCTTTGCAGGTTCAACACTGTGAAGTGTCAGGTGTTGTGCTTGGGCCAGAAGAATCCCAGACACAGATACAGGCTGGGAGAAGAGCTCCTGGAGAGCAGCCCTGCTGAGAAGGACCTGGGGGTCATGGGGGATGAGGAACTTCCCATGAGCCAGCAGTGGCTCTGGCAGCTCAGAAGGGTGATGGGATCCTGGGCTCCATCAGCAGAGGGGTGGCAGCAGGGACAGGGAGGGGATTGTCCCTCTCTGCTCTGCCCTCCTGAGGCCCCAGCTGGATCCTGTGTCCAGAGCTGGGGCCCCAGGACAAGAGAGATGTGGGGCTGCTGGAGAGGGGTCAGAGGAGCCACGGAGATGCTCAGAGGGCTGGAGCAGCTCCCCTCTGGAGAGAGGCTGAGGGAGCTGGGCTGGGTCAGCCTGGAGAAGAGAAGGCTGTGGGGGGACCTCATTGCAGCCTGCCAGTCCCTGAAGGGAGCAGAGGAACAGGAGGGGAATCAGCTTGTTCAAGGGCAGAGCCTGGCAGGACAAGGGGCTGGAGTGAAGCTGGAGGAGGGAAGGGGGAGAGGAGATCTTAGGGGGAAGTTCTGTGCAGAGAGAGTGGGGAGGGGCTGGAAGGGGCTGCCCAGAGAGGGG
This sequence comes from Rallus limicola, assembly GCA_022605955.1. NCBI lineage: Eukaryota > Metazoa > Chordata > Aves > Gruiformes > Rallidae > Rallus > Rallus limicola. Next base: position 1,046,987 of record JAKCOZ010000082.1, read on the forward strand.
GTGGGTGCCCCATCCCTGGGGCTGTTCAGGGCCAGGTTGGCTGGGGCCCTGGGCAACCCTGTGTAGCTCCAGGCCTGGAGGTTGGTGTCCCTGCCTGTGGCAGGGGGGTTGGAGCTCTGTGACCCTTGGGGTCCCTTCCAACCCAGACTATTCTATGATTCTGTGAATGTAGGGGTGGAGTGGGTTAGAACCAGGCTGGGATTCTATGAACTTCTTCCAGACTATACTCAGTGTCCTGTGTGTTTTGCCAAGAACAGACAACCTCCCAATGACAAAGAGCCCTAATATTTCATAGACTCAGTGCTTTTAGTTAGTTAACCTTTCACCTGGACAAGCAAGTTTAAGATTTCAGTGGTATAAGTTTAGTGTAAGTCATCATGTAAATAATTTCTCAGTATTTTGAGTTTTCAGTGCAAAGTTTGTGTACTGGCTATTGTGATACTCAATGAATGTGTTTATTTCCTCATTTGAAGTCTTTATGGAAGATGTGGCATGGCTACATGCCCTATAAATCAATTGCATCCTTAATTGTGTGTGGGTTTAATGGAATATTTGATGTTTCCTTTCCAGGGATCGTCCTTTGTATCTTCATGTCCAGGGGCAGACACGGGAGTTGGTTGACAGTAAGTGTGTGCAGAGCACAAAGCATTCTTCTTTTCCTTGGGTTATTGGTGGTAAAGGGGCTTTTTTTTCAGGCCCTTTGTTAGGACCAGTTTGGGTTTCTATTCTAAATATCTTGGTGTTGATAACTGATCCCATTTTAACGTTGATGTTAAGATCATAGGATGGTCTGAGTTGGAAAGGGACCCCAGGGATCACAGAGCTCCAACACCCTTGCCAATCTCTGCTCACAGCTGCCTAAGGTGCCATTTCATTAGGCATGACAGTAAAACTTCTGGCAGGTGACAAGGGAGTGTGGGTAGGGTTTTATTTAGGAGTTTATTTCCTGATAGCACACTGTGATCCCACTGCAAGAGGTGTGTGACAGGGACACCTTCCCTTTAATATACAAGTATGAACTTTACCTGCAAAACACAGCTATTTCCATTAGAAGCCCAAATTGCTCCTGTCTGCCTGTGCCTGCTGGAAATAAAAAAGGAAAACTAAACTGTTCAGACCTTCATTTGTTCTGTGCATCAGTTAATAGGCTTCTCTTTTGAATCTTGAAGCTCCCTGCTTCTATCTACCTTGATTTCCAGAGCCACAAAACTATTTTTCACCTGTTGCATCCTCATGAATGAGCAAACTAAACCCTACACCTGCTTAATAGAAATGTTTCTAGCATTTGCTAAAATGTGTGGGGGTAAACCTGCCCCCTTCCATTTATGATCTTAGACTTTATCAGGGTGGGAGGGGTGAAAGAACCCTGATACCATCCTTTGATACAGTCCCAGAATGCTAATACTGGGCTCTGCCATCAGTTGTGATACATTTGCTTGCAGATCTGCTGTCAGAATGGGGGAAGTAACAAGTTATTTCACAAATGGGTTAATCTGGGCAGTTGAGAAGGGCTGAAATGTGACTGAATTTCATGTTTTGTCAACTAGGAGCTGTTAACCGAATTAAAGAGATAATTACTAATGGGGTGGTGAAAGCAGCCACTGGTTCTAGTCCAACATTCAATGGAGCTACAGTTACTGTGTATCACCAGCCAGCACCTATTACTCCCTTGTCTCAAGCAGTTGGCCAAAAACCTCCATTCCAGTCAGGGGTGAGTAATTAATTTATCTCAATTTCATTGGTAACACCAAGTTTTACCTATCCCAGAGTACATGGGTAATGTGCAGTTTATGAATCAATAAATAACTAAAATCAACCCCACCCAAAGAAAAACCAACAAAGCCCAAACCTCTTGTGTGTTGTCAAAACTGGAGGATTAATCAATCTGAGCCTGAAAAGTGAGACTCAGAGGATAGTAGCCTCCTAAAAGAAAAGAGATGGAGAGAGCGGTCCTGCTTCCAGAAAAGCAATGGGCTGACTGTGCCATCCAACACTTCACTGCTTCAGCTGTCATAAACTCATAGACTGGGCTGGATTGGGAGGGACCCCAAGGATCACAGAGCTCCAACCCCCCTGCCACAGGCAGGGACACCAACCTCCAGGCCTGGAGCTACACAAGGTTGCCCAGGGCCCCAGCCAACCTGGCCTTGGACACCCCCAGACACGGGGCACCCACCCCCTCTCTGGGCAGCCCCTTCCAGCCCCTCACCACTCTCTCTGCACAGAACTTCCCCCTAAGATCTCCTCTCCCCCTTCCCTCCTCCAGCTTCACTCCAGCCCCCTTGTCCTGCCAGGCTCTGCCCTTGAACAAGCTGATTCCCCTCCTGTTCCTCTGCTCCCTTCAGGGACTGGCAGGCTGCAATGAGGTCCCCCCACAGCCTTCTCTTCTCCAGGCTGACCCAGCCCAGCTCCCTCAGCCTCTCTCTGCAGGGGAGCTCCTCCAGCCCTCTGAGCATCTTCGTGGCCCTCCTTTCCTGTAATGGAAATACAATTTGTGGCCTCCAGTGAAATGAATATCATAATTCTTAGAATGAAATAAGCTTTTCCTTTTATATTTTCAGATGCATTATGTTCAGGACAAGTTATTTGTTGGTCTGGAACATGCTGTACCTACGTTTAACGTGAAGGAGAAAGTAGAAGGACCTGGTTGCTCCTACTTGCAGCACATTCAGATTGAAACGGGTGCCAAAGTCTTTCTTCGGGGGAAAGGCTCAGGTTGCATAGAACCAGCATCAGGCAGAGAAGCTTTTGAACCCATGTACATCTACATCAGGTATGAAAGAGGAAAAATAAAACCCATAAACCCACCAAAAAAAATAAATACAAACCCACCATTAAAAATCCCAGTGACCAGTCATGAATGTAGCATAACATTAGTGTGGGGTATTCTTAAATTGGACTGACTTAATGCAAATAAAATAGCTTTTGAACCTGACTTTTATGTAACAGAGATCTCTAAAGTGATGAAGAGATCAACCATGTGGGGCATATAGTGATATTCAGCCATGAGGTATCATTTTTTTTTGGGGAGCATAGTAAAGCTCTGTTCCTTTTGGGCTCGAGTTACAGTGTTGAGCTTTAAGAGAAGAAAACAAAATCTATTGACCAAACAAGCATTCTGGGCTCATTTCTTGCAGAATTTATACTAACCTGAATTTTCATGTAGAAAACCAACTCACTGATGTTGTTCCTGGTTGTGCTAAATAACTGCAGGGCTGCTAATGGTCATTAAAGGGATAAGATCTAACAACAGGTTGCTGGGGAAAGAAGCAGCTCCCAAAATTTGGTGGAAACATTTGTACTTATGAAGGGTTGGTTTGTATTTTCTTTCTTTCCAGTCACCCAAAGCCAGAAGGTTTGGCAGCTGCTAAAAAGCTGTGTGAGAATCTCTTGCAAACAGTGAGTAGCTCTTAAAAATATGAAATATCAGGACCAATTGGTGCTTTAGCATGTGCTTAGCTAATAGTTTTTTATGCTCTCAGCAAAACTCTCCATGTATTCTGACTTGCTAATAGGTTTTTCCCTACCTAAGTGCTGCTGGCTAATTTTTGTAGAGGGAATAAGCCTTTCTCAGGATGGAATTATGGGGTAGGGAGGGGGATTGCAAAGGTTTCCTCACCAGAACTGGGGGTGGGGTACATGGATCTGTCTCTATGCACACACAAAGAATCCTGTGGGTTTTTCAGATTGCTGTAGCTTCCCTTGCTTTAGCTTTAAATATTATCCAGAGCCATGTGTCTACTCTCTTTCTTACAGTGATTGTTGTACCAAAAAAAAACCAGTAGAAAATCTCTGAGACAGATAACATAGAAAATGAATTTCTCAGCTTTTCTTATGTGAATAAGAAAAATAGAGTGAAATGCTGAGAGATGATCTTTCTGTTAGTAGAAACAACTGAGTTGGGCTCCAAAGTCTTTAGAAAAATGCAGAAGAGCTTTGAGATTCTTTGACTTTTGAGTATATTGTCTCTACTGAAGTAACTAGTGTCCTGCTCTTTCCTATGAAAGTATTTTACACAGTGTTTTGCACAAATAATGTCAGAGATCAGCAGGATTTAGTGGGATGTTCAGCAGGATTTTGGGTGGTGGGGTTTTTATTTCCAGTTCTTATGTTTGAATGATTGCTGTCTTTGTGCAGTGTATGCTCTGCCTCTTGCCTGTGAAAGGTTATCCTGGTGAATAGATGTTGATTGTTCTTTACTCTTTGAAAATTCTTTGTAGGTTCATGCTGAATACTCCCGGTTTGTGAATCAGATAACCACAGCAGTACCCTTAGCAGGTAAACATGAGCAATGGCAAAGGGTTTGAAGCTGCACTCTGCAGAGCTGTACTTCAAATTTTAAGGGATTTATCTACCTGAGGAGGTGTTTTAAAGTCCCTCAGTTGAAAAAAGAATCCAGCTTCTTTTACATGTGGTGATGAAATGTGATTGTTTTGGGATGAACTGAGTTAAAGCTGACTCTCTGTCCACCCTTTCTCTCACCAGGCTTCAGTCAACCTGCTGCTATCAATAGTGTACCTTCCCAGCCATCATATTACCCTTCCAATGGATACCAGTCTGGTTATCCTGTTGTTCCTCCTCCCCAACAACCAGTTCAGCCACCCTACGGTGTCCCAGGCATCGTACCACCTGCGATGCCCTTGGCACCTGGAGTCTTAACAACAACACTACCCACCGGAGTTCCGCCTGTGCCAACGCAGTACCCCATCTCTCAAGTACAGCCTCCAGCCAGCACTGGCCAGGTACAACCACAGATTCCTTGCTCTATGGCTGTCAACTTGCTAAGCTCTTTCTTCTCTAACAATAAAATAACTTCTAACTAGTTCCAGGTGGAGATTTCTTCTTTAGGGCATTTTTTTTGGTGGTGTTTTTGCTTTGCCATAATTCTCAGCAGCTGAATTGTTGGTTTGGCTGCCTTGTGCTGCAACATAGCCACTTGTTATGGTAAAAGATACTTGCAGGGGGTGGTTGCTCATTTATGAAGAGGGTTCAGGCTGTGATGAAGCTATGTAGGTGCAATGAGTTGGAGTTAGTGCTTAGTTTTGAGGTGGGAGCATTCTAGAAGTAAAATACATATTTTACCTTTAAGCTGTGAATTTTCTGTTAGCTTCTCTTTGGTTCTGCAAAGAGATGAGAGTTGTGTGTTCTGCTATGGATAAAAATCATAGAATCATAGGGGTTGGAAGGGACCTCCAGAGCTCTAGTCCAACCCCCTGCCAAAGCAGGGTACCTAGGACAGGGCACACAGGGCGGTGTCCAGATGGGGCTGGAATCTCTCCAGAGAAGGAGACTCCACACCCCCTGGGCAGCCTGGCCCAGGGCTCCCTCACCCTCACCAGGAAGTTCTTCCCCATGTTGGTGCAGAACTCCCTGTGCTCCAACTTGAGCCCATGGCCCCTTGTCCTGTCCCCACAGACACTGAGCAGAGGCTGCCCATGTCCCCCTGTGTCCCACCCTTCAGCTCTTGATCCCCAGGGATCAGATCCCCTCTCAGTCTCTTCTCTCTAGGCTGAACAGCCCCAGCTCCCTCAGCCTTTCCTCACAGGGGAGATGCTCCAGGCCCTTCAGCATCTCCATATCCCTCCTCTGGCCTCTCTCCAGGAGATCCCTGTCCCTTTGATCCCAGGGAGCCCAGCACTGGACACAAGACTCCAGCTGGGGCCTGAGCAGGGCAGAGCAGAGGGGGAGGATCCCCTCCTGTGACCTGCTGCCCACACTCCTCCTGATGCCCCCAGGATCCCATTGTCTCTCTCAGCCCCCAGGACACGCTGCTGGCTCATGGCCACCCTGTCACCCACCAGGACCCCCAGGTCCTTCTCCACAGAGCTCCTCTCCAGCAGGTCACCCCAACCTGTCCTGGTTCAAGCAGTTATTTCTTCAAAGGTGCCAGACTCTACACTTGCTTTTGTTGAACCTAATCTGTACTGAATGAATACTTTATATGCTTATTATCAATTTTTCCTGTGTTTTTTCTGCATCACAGAGTCCATTGAGTGGTCCTTTTCTTCCCGCTGCCCCAGTAAAAACCACCATGCCGACTGGAACGCAGCCACAAGTCCAACCCCATCCCCAAGGTCAAAAGAGACGCTTCACTGAGGAGCTCCCAGATGAGAGAGAGTCAGGACTGCTGGGATATCAGGTGGAATAAAAACAGCAATTTTACTTCATTCACCAAAAATGGAACTTGGCTGGAGAGAGATTGGTTATGGACACAGTTTATTTGGCAGCAGTCGTGCAAGACCTTTGGCAGACAGCAGCAGTCCTTACATCAAGAGCACGCTTTGGTTTCTTTGGGTGGATGCACTGTCCTTAAAACTCCTTAAAACTGACTTACTTGATTCATTGGTGACTTGCTTTCCATACCCTCAATCTTTCCTGAAGAATACTGGTGCATTCAGGTCAAAGAGATGACAATAGCGTGTTGCTGGTTAGTTCAAAGGAAGATTATTTAGGGTTTGGTTTGGGTTTGGGGTTTGGTTTTTGTTTTATGGGGGGGGGGTAGGAGGGAATTGTGGCAATAACTTCCAGATTTTCCTGTTTACTTTTCTTGCAGGTTGCACTTGAGAGGATTTCAAGAAGCCTAGTTTTAAGAGATTGCTTTAATTTATTTCTTTTTTTAGATAGCAGATGTTAAACAGTTAACTTTCATAAAAATAACTTTGGAGGTCTTCAGGCTTCTGTGTGAGAAAAGGGAGTTTCTGCAAATGATTCCCTGGTGCTCACAGGCAGAAACCCTTAATAAAAGCTTTACCTAGAGACACTGAGGAGCTGCCTGTATGTTAGACCTGATATTTGTATCTTGAGCAGAGTTTGTGGCATGAGGTGATTCAGTGAAATACATTCTATACAGTTTTCAGAACTAGCTGACTGAGGAGGTATTAAGTTGATCTGTGAACTGAGCAGCTACTTTTACTGTCCTGAACCACTGAGAAGGTGGAGTAGCTGGTGAGGTTTCTTTTATATAGGTGCTCAGGCCTGTCTTCCACCTTCCCCTCAGTATTTTTAGGAGAAAGCATTTGGTTTAATAATGGCAATCAGTGGTTTCTTCTGCTAGTTGGCAATATGCTCTGAAAAGTTGGCTTTCCTATCGTTATCATTAAGGAGCTGTAGCTTATGTTGTAGTTGTAGATTTGCTAATGCCGTGTGTTTTTCTGCTCATAGCATGGACCCATTCATATGACTAATTTAGGTACAGGCTTCTCCAGTCAGAGTGAAATCGATGGAGCCGGATCGAAGCCAGCAAGTTCCTCAGGAAAGGAGAGAGAGAGGGACAGGTGAGTGGTGGGACAATCATCTTCAGATCTTGTTCTGACAGAAAGCTTATCTCAGAGCTGAGCTGTGTTTCACCTTCTCTTTGAGGAGAGGTTGAGGGAGCTGGGCTGGGTCAGCCTGGAGAAGAGAAGGCTGTGGGGGGACCTCATTGCAGCCTGCCAGTCCCTGAAGGGAGCAGAGGAACAGGAGGGGAATCAGCTTGTTCAAGGGCAGAGCCTGGCAGGACAAGGGGGCTGGAGTGAAGCTGGAGGAGGGAAGGGGGAGAGGAGAGATTGGGGGGAAGTTCTGTGCAGAGAGAGTGGGGAGGGGCTGGAAGGGGCTGCCCAGAGAGGGGGTGGGTGCCCCGTCCCTGGGGGTGTTCAGGGCCAGGTTGTCTGGGGCCCTGGGCAACCTTGTGTAGCTCCAGGCCTGGAGGTTGGTGTCCCTGCCTGTGGCAGGGGGTTGGAGCTCTGTGACCCTTGGGGTCCCTTCCAACCCAGACTATTCTATTATTCTGTGAACTTAGGGTTGGAGTGGGTTGTTTTTTTGGTTGTTGAGGTTGGTTTTGCTTGGCTGTGTCTTTTAAGAAGACACAGCTTTTAAGAAGATACAAAGGTTGCCTTTTTGTGCTACATAATGAAAACAGCTTAATTTCCCCTCTTCCCAAAGTCTGTATGCTCTTACTTTGAGTTTGGTGCTTTGCCAGCTTCTTAAGATAACAGGATATTCTTGTGCAATAGGTTAGGCTTACACTCTAAATGATTCCAATTTTAAAACAAACCTGGAAAAGTTATTAACTTGAAAACTTGCAGCCTAAATCTTCAGGGAAAGATTTATGCTCAGGGATGGGATATCCACAACTTCTCTGGAAAGCCAGTCTCTCATCACCATTCAGAAAAGAATTTCCTAGTGTCTAATCTAGATCTCCCCACTCCTGCAGCTGAAGGCCGATCCCCTGGGCCTGGCCCTCCCTGCCCTCAGCACCAGCCCCTCTCCAGCTTTCCTGCAGCTCCTTTGAGGGGCTGGTAGGGGCTCAGAGCTCTCCCCAGAAGCAGCCTTCTCTTCTCTGGGCTGAGCCAGCCCAGCTCCAGAGCAGAGGGGCTCCAGCCCTCATATCCTCTCCATGGGTTCCTCAGGCCTTGCTCTGACAAGTCCATGTCGCCCTTGTCCTGGGGACCCTCGTGCTGGAGGCAGCACTCATGGGGGGTGTCTTGAGAGCAGCGTTTTAGAAGGAGAATCCCCTCCCTCAACCTTGACTGCTGTTGATGCAGGAAATGATTTGCTTTCTGGGCTGCAAGCTGGCTTGTGACCAGCTTTTCATCCACCAGTTCCCCCAGGCCCTTCTTGGCAGGGCTGCTCTGAACTCCTTCCTCCCTGAGCCCGAGTTGATACCCAGGGTTGCTCTGACCCGTGGTCAGGACCTTGCACTTGGCTTTGTTGAACTTCATGCTGTTTGCATGGGCCCAGCTCAGCATTGTCCTGGCATTCCTTCCCTCTGAAGCACAGATACCTGCAGCCTTGTCTTGATGAAGACATTAAACAGTCCCAGTTCCATTGTAGCCCCTTGAGGGACACCGCTTGTTACTGGTTTCTCCTTGAACATTGAGCTGTTGAGTGTAACTCTTTGTCCTCAACCATCCAACCAATTCCTTACCCATCCCACAGTCCATCCATCACATCCACCCCTCAGATTTAGAGGTCAGAGGTGTGTTTAGGGGGGCAGCATATTAGAGACCCCAGGTATGTTGCTGTTCCCTTGTCCTGATGCAGTCACTCCCTCGTAGAAGGTCACTAAATTAGTCAGGCAATTAAAAGTTACACTCCTCAGGTCAAAGACTGAGTGATGAACTTGTCTGCTATTATCTTTGACTCTGCTTGTTTGAAAAGAGAGGAAAAACCAAGGCTTTCTTTGGTTTAAACAGGCAGTTGATGCCTCCACCAGCTTTTCCTGTCACTGGGATGAAATCGGAATCTGAAGAAAGAAACGGTGCGGGGTCCTTGCCAGGCAACCATGGTGAGTGCAGGGAATAAAATAGACTTGTAAGTCAAGTTTCCTTTCCAAAATGAGTTTGTGCTGGTCTTCCTATTTCTCTAAATCAGTGATTTTAATGATTTTTCCTTGGCTGTTCTTGATACTTCATTATTTAAGTGAAAAGCAGGTCGTATTGCACTGCTCTAAACCCACCGCTCTCTGCTCCGACTGTACACACCTGATGCTTCTCTTTAAAACCTTAACACATACCTGTATCAACGAGGAGAGTGTAATTAGTGAAGGACTCCAGCCCAGGTATTTTTGACCCATCAGTCAGCTGAGGAATGGAATCTCAGGGCTGTTTTGCTCTCCTGTGAGCGAGTGTCTCTAGAGGCACTGAGGAGTGTTGGTGGGAGCGGTGGTTCCGGGGCTGTATTTACAGACATGAGTTATGTCTGCAAACAACACAAACACTACCAGATCTCATCCTTTCATAGGGCTCTCACCCATCAAGCACTTGCAGCTCGGTACAACACGTAATCATCCTAACTCCTCCTGCTAGTTGAGTGCCTTTCAGGTCTGCAGGACATCACGTTAGCCTCTTTAACCTTAGTTCTTCTGCAGTATTGATCCCAGAGATTGGTCTTCCATTAGCTTTCCCTTGAACAATATTTCTACTTTTCTTTATATTTATCTCTGTAACGGTGAAGTTGCCATCCCTTAGACCCATTTGCTAACTTTGCCTTTTTTTTTTGTGTGTTTGTTTTCTTCTTTTCTCTGTTCTCTTACATGGTTCTGGTGGATCACATGTGCTGTTGCTGCTGCTGTTTCGTGTGGCCTTCGACCTTGGATGACCATTGGCCTTGTGACCTCAAAATGGTGTCCAACTAACAAATTTATGATTAACATCCTTTTTTTTATTATTATTAACTCGTTTTGGGGCGTTTTATCTCTTTTTTTTTAAATCTTTTGGTTTTATGTCTTTGTTTTTTCCTTCTTGGGGGCTGGTTTTGGGGGGGGGGTGGGCCTATTGTTTGGTTTCCCCTCCTAGATCATCAAGCTAAGAAGATGAAAACTGCTGAAAAGGGCTTTGGATTAGTGGCCTATGCTGGAGATTCATCAGATGAAGAAGAGGAACACGGTGGCCATAAAAACGCAAGTACTTTTTCACAGGGATGGAGTTTGGGATACCAATACCCTTCCTCACAACAGCGAGCTAAACAACAGATGCCATTTTGGATGGCACCCTAAAAACCTGCAGAAGAGTTTTCATTCATCTTTTTTGTTTTTTTCCTCCCTCCCCCTCTAGCAATAATGCATGTATATTACAGAATGGACTTTGCAAACACACATTGTTTTTACATTTGCAGAAGCTGAAGGTTCAATATTTCCCCTTTAAAGGGCTCCATTATTTTTAAAAACCCCTTATTTCTGCAGTGAATTTGTCAGTTAATATTTGAAATAGCATTTTGCTGGGGCTAGTCCCTTGTACAGTGGGGGAAGTACTGTAAAGAGAAACTAGGGAAGCCTTGTGGTCATATTTCCAGGGGGTAACTTAAAACCAGGAAGAGTCAGTCACTCTGACTTCATTCTGCACCTGGTGTTCATGTTTGATGGGGTGTTCCTGCTGTCAGCCTGTGTTTGTGGTCCCGTTTGTGGACCCCAGCTTCAGTGTTTGGACTTTAAATGAAGGAAAGGCACAACAAATAATTCTGGAGTACTTGAGGATCACATTTCCTAAAACTCTTAATTTGTTTTCACTTGAAGCATCTCCTGTAACTCAGCACTGTCCTTTTTCTCTAAAAAGTGGTTTTACTAACCTCACAACTTCTCCTTCTAGCCAGGCACTGGGGTGGGATGGGGGGATGCTCAGGTTTTTTGGGTGGGTTCATCTTGTCACTGATCCCCACGCGGACTCAGCGCTGTGGCTGGTACTTCTCCCATCTCCCCTGGATTCCTTCCCAGCAGCAGTCTGGACACAACTCCTTCTCCCCATCTCTTTAACTCATTCACTTGATCCTCCCCCTTCATTTCACCGTGGTTTCACAAAGAAAAGGCAGGCAGCATCCCTGGCCACGCTCTCCCAGCAGCGCCGTTCTTACACCCCTTGGAGCGTGGAAGTGGTACCTGGGAATGACTTGATGGATTATTTACGGACATGAACTGCACCATGGGCTTTCCTAGCTGCAGAAAGAACTCTTCTGTGTGGAGGAGCGATGCATGGGGCAGCGATGTGCTGAGCAGCTTTTGGAATGGGAGAAATCCTTCTAAAAGTGGGGACGTTTTTTTGGCTGCTGCCCTCCTTCCCCCTCCTTTCAGGACCTCGCTGGCTCACTTGTACAAACATCGTCTTTCCTATGTGTTGTAAATAATTAGAACCATACTTTCATTATAAATAAATGTATAAATATTGTGCTGCTTGGCTCTTTTTTTTGGGGGGGAGTTGAGACTCCACTGGACTCAGGTGGGATGGAGCGGGCGGCGCTAGGACCACGCCTGAGTTGGCCCCGCCGGGCCCCCGTCCGAGCTCCGCCCCCTCCGCGCGGCGCGGGCCGGGCGTTCGCTGGCGGTGGGGGCGCCGCCGCCATTTTGGTGTCGCCGCCTCAGCGGGGAGCGGCGACCCGGGTGTGGGGGGGGTGCGGAGTGTAGCGGTGAGGAGGAAGAGGGGCGCGGCGGGGCCGAGCCGAGCCGGGTGGGGGGTGGCGGCTCACGGTGCTCACGCTCCTTCTTCCACTTCAGCAGCGGCTTGTTCGGCGCGGAGGAGATGGATTCCGGAGCCCGCCCGGGCGGCGGCGGCGGCGGCAGCGCTCCGGGGCAGTCCCGCGAGTACAAGCTGGTGATGCTGGGCGCCGGCGGCGTCGGCAAGAGCGGTGGGTACAGCGGCTCCGGCCGGGGCTGCGGGCCGGCCCGCCGCCCGAGGGGGAGAGGGGGTGGTTCGGCTCTGAAGCCCCTCCGCGGCCTTCGCCGCCTTCCCCTCAGCTGCGGCCCGGGGAGCGCGGGTGGCGGGAGCTCTGCGGGCTGGGCGGCTGCGAGGGGACACAAAACACCCCTGGTTCGGGCGAACAAACCAGCCCGGGGCTGGGCGCCGCTTGCCCCGCCTTGTCTCGGAGCGGTGTCTCGGCCGCGCTCTGCCCGAGCCCGGCTCTTTCCTGAGACTCGGGAGGAAAAGGGCACAAGACTCCTTCCGCCTTACCTCACCTGTTTGCCCTGCCGCGGCCGTTTCGGTTCTTGCACCGAGCCTGCTCTTCAGTTAAGGTGTCCTGAAGCCAAGGCTGGAGCCGCAGATGTTCCCCGAGACTCGTCCAATTGTATCTCTGATCTTTGTTTCCAGCCATGACCATGCAGTTCATCAGTCACCGGTTTCCAGAGGATCACGACCCCACAATCGGTAAGAAAAACACCCGTTTTCTCTTTGCTCTTTTATTGCTGCTGTCGAATCTGTTATTTTATAGTATTCAAAGCTATAAATTGGCCTAAATTCTGAGTCCCTTAGATTACTCCTTTATAGGTATTTAAAGGGAGCATATAAACAGGAGGGGATTCATCTTTTTCAAAGGGTAGACAATGGCAGGACAGGGGGAATCGATTAAAACTAAAGGAAGGAAGATTTAGATTAGATCTTAGGGGGAAGTTCTGTGCAGAGAGAGTGGGGAGGGGCTGGAAGGGGCTGCCCAGAGAGGGGGTGGGTGCCCTGTCCCTGGGGGTGTTCCAGGCCAGGTTGGCTGGGGTCAACCTTGTGTAGCTCCAGGCCTGGAGGTTGGTGTCCCTGCCTGTGGCAGGGGCTTGGAGCTCTGTGACCCTTGAGGTCCCTTCCAACCCATGCTATTCTATGATTCTCTAGTAGTAAGAATTCTGAAGGCTTGTGAGGACTGGGACCCATAGCCCGAGCTTTAGATCTCTAATAATTTTCCTATGACATGTATTCAAGCCATGTATTATCTATATTTGTTTGTATGTTGGCAGACAAGGGTGAGAAGCTGCTGATTATTAGTTGTTGATTCAAAAAAATCTAGTCTCTGTGCCATACATCAGCTCTCTGGTATTAATTTGTCTGGCTAAATTGCTCTCTGTGGCCCAGTAATTGGGAGATACAAAAGGGTTTAACAACTTAAAATGCTGCTGTGTGACTTTTGCAGCATCCATAAGAGGCATCTTAACCAGCAGCTAACACTGTCAAAGGAGAAGTGGGAAAAGTAGCCAGCTTCTTGTTGAAAGGAGACTGTTGTAGTGTGAGAGTTGTGACTTAGAGGGACAGAATGTTTGTTGTTTTAAGGAAAAAAAATGGTAGTTGGTGGTGGCCAGTTCTTCTTGTCAATCACAGGTATTTTCTGGCTTTGAGAAACATAGAATGTTCTTACTCTGTGTGTCCAAACTGGATTTATAGGATGTGGTCATGTGCTTGGCTTGTATGGTGGCATGATTTTAGCAAATGGTTGGGAGGATACTAGATCACCACCTCCCACCATGAGTAGGGACCCCCCCCTCCCCACCCTTGCATGCCCCCAGCCCCATCCAACACGGCCTTGAGCCCTGCCAGGGATCCAGGGGCAGCCCCAGCTTCTCTGGGCACCCTGTGCCAGGGCCTCCCCCCTCTCCAGGAAGGATTTCTACTTTCCAGTCCCTCTCCAGCTGCCCTCCCGAAGCTGAAGGCCGTTCCCCTGGGCCTGGCCCTCCCTGCCCTTGGCACCAGCCCCTCTCCAGCTCTCCTGGAGCCCCTCAAGGGATGGGAAGGGGCTGGGAGCTCTCCCCAGAAGCAGCCTGCTCTCCGGGGCTGAGCCAGCCCAGCTCTCCCAGCCTGGCTCCAGAGCAGAGGGGCTCCAGCCCTTGCATCCTCTGCATGGGCTCCTTGGGTCTCACTCCCACAGCCCTGTGTCCTCCTTGTCCTGGGGATCCCTGAGCTGGAGGCAGCGCTGCCGGGGGGTCTGTGTCCCAGAGCAGAGCCAAGGGGCAGAATCCCCCTTCCCCAGCCCTGCCAGTCCTGCTGCTGGGGATGCAGCCCAGGACATGGGGGGGGTTTCTGGGCTGTGAGCACTGCTGGGTCACCTTGAGCTTCTAGTCTCCCAAGTCCTTCTCCTCAGGGCTGCTCTCTATCCATCCACCTAGCCTGTTGTTGTGCTGGGGATCACCCTGTCCCATGTGCAGGACCTTCCCCTTGGCCTTGCCCAGCTTCATGATTTCATCATTGAATTTGTTGTTAAATGAAGATCAGTTTGGTATGGTAATATTACCAGATTATATTCTTCTAATGTAACATTCTTCCTGTGAATTGATGACTAATCAGTATTGCAGTTGTGTTCCAATCTCATTCTGTCTTGTGTGCTGTGACTTCACAGAGGATGCTTATAAAATACGAATACGAATTGATGATGAACCTGCCAACCTGGATATCTTGGACACTGCAGGACAGGTATGTGAGCAATGAGAAGTCAATTGGGAAGGTGTTAAGTAGCCTGTAATGGTCAGGTGTAGAGAAAGAAATCCTGTGAAAGAATGCTGTTCTTCCACATTGTTCTTTGAGCTTTCTTAGAGCTCCTAAGTATCATGTTGCTTAGAGCACCCATGTCACTGTCAGTGTTATCTATGAGCAGGTGGTGTGCCCAGGCAGCCAGGAAGGCCAGTTGCATCCTGGGGGCATCCAGCACAGCATGGCCAGGGAGGGGATTGTCCTCACCTGGAGCACTGGGGGCAGGTTTGGGACACGGAGCTATTGGAATGTCCAGAGGAGGCACCGAGGATGAGGAAGGTCTGGAGGGGAAGGCTCACAAGGAGGGGCTGAAGGCCTTGGGGTTGTCCAGCCTGGACAAGAGGAGGCTGAGGGCAGAGCTCATGGGGGGTCTGTGGCTTCCTGCCCAGGGGAGCGAAGGGGCAGCACCCATCTCTCTCCTCTCTTTGGGGACCAGGGCCAGAACCCGAGGGGCCGGCGTGAAGCTGCCAGGGGAGGTTTAGGCTGGGTGTCAGGAAGAGGTTCTGTGCTGAGAGGGGGGTCGGGCTCTGGCACAGGCTCCCCAGGGAAGGGGTCACAGCCCCGAGCTGGGCTGAGGGCAAGAAGCATCTGGACAATGGGCTCAGTGCCAGCTCTGCCTGGGCTGGGCTGTGTGGAGCTGGGACTGGGACTCAATGGGCCTTATGGGTCCCATCCAGGAGATGCTGTGACTCTGCTCTGTGGTTCTGTGACCCGTGCATAGATGGCTTGCACAGCATTCTGGTTTCACACACTGCTTTCCCTGTTGCAACTTGCTGCTTAACAAGCAGTACACACTGACCATACAACACCACATTGGTTTGATTTCTCTAGGGAGGGAAACTTGCTGTTAATCCCAACCATCAGCAGCATCTTGTCCTGTTACAGGACAAGAGGCTGGATGACAACTTGTTCCTCTGCAGCTGTTTTTGGGGTGTACATTGTGTTTCCCGTTCTCTGCAAGTTAACAACTCAACTGTCTTACAATTGAAATACAATCCTCTTGTTTCTAGGCAGAGTTTACAGCCATGAGAGACCAGTACATGAGGGCTGGTGAGGGGTTTATCATCTGTTACTCCATCACAGACCGACGCAGCTTCCATGAAGTGCGGGAGTTCAAACAGTTGATCTACCGCGTCCGACGCACCGACGACACCCCTGTGGTGCTGGTGGGAAACAAATCTGACCTGACACAGCTCCGACAGGTAAATGGCTTGAGAGAGGCCCGCTCTGGGAGGTGTTTCTGTGGTGAAACACAGAGATGTGAGAGCTTATACTCCCTTTCCCAATTTTTATCTGATTGCTATACCGTAAGATGAAGAGTGGAGAAGCTCTTGTTCCATCCCTGGGGATGTTCCATCCCTGGGGATGTTCAAGGCCAAGTTGGATGAAGCCCTGGGCAACCTTGTGTAGCTCCAGGCCTGGAGGTTGGTGGCCCTGCCTATGGTTTGAGCTCTGTGCTCCTTGTGGTCCCTTCCAACCCAGACCAGTCTATGATTCTATGATTCTATGATTCTCTAGTACAGCAATCATCTGTGAAGAACTCTCTGGATGTTCATGAAACAACAAACTCCTTTGAAAAAATGTTCTTTTCTTGGAGATTCATCTAGAAGTTGCCTAAAAACCCTAAGTTTGCTTAGGGGTTGGAAAGTTTGCTTAGGGTTGAAAGAAGTTGCTTTCAAACCCTAACATGGGCCCTTCATGGAATCAGTTGAGCCATTCACTGTATCTCTGGTTGTCAGAATGGATTAGGAGTTAAAATTACTCCCTTATCAGGCACAAAGAGCAGAAGATGATGGGATTTTCCTTCATCAGTTTGGCAGGCAAAGGGTATTTCCTTTTCCTGGTCAAAATCTATTCTCCCAGAATCAAAGGAACCTGGCCCTGAACACCTCCAGGGACAGGGCATACACCTGCTCTCTGGGCAGCCTGTTCCAGCCCCTCACCACTCTCTCTGTGATGGGTGAAAGAGAAAGAAAAGCAGGACAAGAAATGATAAAGAAATAAACTGTCTGGTTTTGACTTTCTTGACAAAAGAAAGGTCTGTGGAGGTGTTTGTGCCTCTGTACTGGGCACTGGTGAGGCTGCAGCTGGAGTGCTGGGTCCAGTTCTGGGCTCCTCAGCATCAGAAGGACATGGAGGTGCTGGAGCCAGTCCAGAGAAGGGCAACCAGGCTGGGGAAGGGGCTGGAGGGCAAATCCTCTGAGGAGCAGCTGAGGGAGCTGGGGGTGTTGAGGCTGGAGAAGAGGAGGCTGAGGGGAGACCTTCTCACCACCTACAGCTACCTGAAGGGCAGAGTTTTGTAGCTGCTTACAAAGCAGCTCACACAGTTACAGCCATTTTCTCCTAAAATCCAAAACTAATCTATTCTTAAAACCATGACAATTCTTATATTAAAGTTATATTAATTGTCTCTTAAGCTACACCTACATCAATTTATTCAACATGATTACATTTCATTGAATCAAGAGAGGTGGGCGCTGGTCTCTTCAGCCAGGGGACAGGAGCTGGGACAAGGGGCACTGGGCTCAAGCTGCCCCAGGGCAGGGTCAGCTCAGCTGGGAGGGCAAAGTTCTTCCCTGGCAGAGTTGTGGGGCTGTGGCCCAGGCTGCCCAGGGAGGGGCTGAGTCCCCTTCCCTGGGGGTGTTTAACAAAGGGCAGATGAGGTGCTCAGGGATCTGGTTCAGCACAGGATGGGAACGGTTGGACTTGAAGATCTTTTAAGATCTTTCCCAACCTGGTGATATGTCTGTGTGTGTGACAAGCATGAACTTCTTCCTTCCTTCAGGTTTCCAAAGAAGAAGGCTCTGCTTTGGCCCGAGAATTCAACTGCCCCTTTTTTGAAACCTCAGCTGCCTACCGCTACTACATCGATGACGTGTTCCACGCTCTCGTGCGGGAGATCCGCAGGAAAGAGAAAGAAGCCGTGATGGCCATGGAAAAGAAAACAAAACCCAAAAGCAGCGTGTGGAAAAGACTCAAATCACCTTTCAGAAGGAAGAAGGATTCAGTCACTTGAGCTGAGAGAAATCCTCCTCCTCCAACCAGTGAACAAAACCTCCCCCACAGCCATTTGTAACCAAAGGGGTTTCGTGATGACGCTTAACAGCAGCTTTTAAACCTGATGGGACCTTTCTGAGGGAATCCAGAACTCCAGAACTTCAACCAGTTGGTTTTGTTTAGAATGGAGTTCCCTTCATTTTTGATACTTAACTTAAAGCCACAGCAACAGTTGTGCTTTTGGTTTTGTTGTGGTTTGTTTGGGGTTTTTTTTTTATTATTATTATTACTGGATCCAGCAAATGTTGCTTGTAGGTGGTTACAGATGCTGATAGGTTTATATCCCTGCACTTTGGAATGTTTCTCTTCAGTCACCATGTACTGGAAGCTGAATTCTGTAAAATATTGCTGAAACCTACCCAATCTAACTTAAGTTTTTTTTTTTTTTTGGTCCTAATTATTTGCACAAGAAAACGTGGCTCCTCTCTGGAGCAGGAACCCCCATCAGGAGAGGCAGCTTGTTGAAGTCATGCTGAAAAGTGGTTTACAAAGTGTTATGTCATGACTATAGCAGCCTTGACTGATGTCATAAACAGAGCTGAGTTGAATTCTTGTGTGTTCATCTAGATTTAGCATTCTCTTTCTTTCCAGCCCTGGTAACAGTGGGATACTCATACAGGGTTATCTGATCTGTCAGTTAATCACCAGAGTTGTGGGTGGGATTCTAAACAAGTCAGAAAAAGCAACTTTGTGGTTCCTATGGCAGCTGTAACTTGGCAACAGTGCCTGAACATGTAGCATTCTCCCACTGTATATAGCATTTACCATGTTGCCATAGCATGCAGGACCTAAAGATGCTGGAGAAACCACAGCTTTACCTGACTTGTTCAAAATCTGAGCTGTAACTGGGTGCTGGCTTATTTATTTACATCCAGTTTGACCTTCTCCTTCTAACAGAGCCAGTATCTTTGGGAAGTAGAAATCTCTAACATAGGAATTTCAACTTATTCAGTGGTAACTACTTTTGTAGAGAAAATGATGCAGAAGTATCTGGGCCAACATTTAATATCCCTAATTCTGATAAGATTCTTCCACTGTCTTAGGAGTAGAAGGAAACAATCAGCTGGGCACAGCAACAATCCTGACAGATGCTCACACCCTGACCTTACCTTCACAGGCAGTGCAGGTCATGTCCAGGCAGTGCAGCTCATGTCCAGGCAGCACAGGTCACCTCATGCTCAGCAGAGAACAGCTTAGGTAAGAAACTCCTCCTGACATTGAGTGATTCTCTACTTTCAGACTGATTTACAGACATGTTGGTTATAGAATCTAAATCCAGCAGACAGATGGCTGATGTTCCTTCAGATTTTCTTTTGTAATTATAGGACAAGTCATAGTTGGGTGACAGACATGGTTAAAACAAGTTTCTTGGAGAACTAAGTGCCTAGAATCTTCCAGTTTAGGGGTGAAAGAACTTAGCAGACTAAGTGTAATAGAGCTTCTCTTAGTTTTCAATCATCTGTGGCAGTAACAGTGTAAATCTCACTGATCAAACATCAGATCTGTACTGTCAGTCTCAGTGTGCTGCATGATGCTGAAAATTCTCATATAAAAGGACTAGAAAAGAAGTGAGGATAGAAAATACTAAACCTAAGCTTTTATTTTTTCCCTTGCTTAACTCCTCAGTGCTTAAGATCTGACTGGAAATTCTGAGCCTGTTCAAGAATATTTTCTTTGTGTGAGATATTCTTTAAAAAATGGGAAATTTTCAGGGCTGTTCCAGTTCTTTGTTCTGTTTCTGGCTGAGCTGAACACTTTAACTGGTTTATTTCTCACTTCCAGTGCTCCAGTGTTAGGCTACACTGGGAGGAATCATACAGAAATTGTTTGGAAAAGGCTGAGAATGTCTCAGATTGTTTGGAATTTAAGACCTTTTTATGTTGACTGTGAGAGAGTCTTCCCAGTAGTTACTAGTTTAAGGACTGAAAGCCCTCCTAACCATTCATTTTAGATTAAATTCTGTCTGTAACTCAGAGCCAAATCCTAAGAAAACCATCTAGGAGCAGATTTGAAGAGAAAGAGGCTGCAGCAGCTGATTCTGTGAGTGTAAAATCATTTCAGACCAGCTCTGGAACTGCTGAGCAGGAGCCTGACAGCGATTCCTGACCTTTCCCCTTGCTACAACCACCTACCAGAAGATAACTCAGCTTCTTGCATTCAGAGACTTCAGATAACACTTAGAGGTGACCTGTCAGCAGCACTGAAAGCTGTACAGGACTATTTCTCCCTAAAATAACTGATGTCTGTGCCTTAGGTGATGCCTTCAATGCAATGTGTGTGTTTACTAACACCTTCTGTGAGCCTGTTGCTTAGAGAATTCTTCCATCAGAACAGCAGCAAGCACTTTTTTTTTTGGGTTTCTTTTTTTTTTTTACACAGTGTTATTCAAAAAGAGGTTTATTTTTGTCATGTATAAATTTGTACACAGAATTATCCTTTTTATTTGACACAATATATAATTTTAATAGGAACCTTTTGTATTTGATGTTTTCATCTGGCATGGTTGGGAGTGTTGGAGAAGGAAAACCCATGGGATGTGTGTAAATTAATTTGGAAAACACCTAGAAATCATGAAGTTGGTGTGTTATGTTTAAGTGGAGCCAAGCCTTAGTGTTCTGGGATGACAATCTGGTGCTAAATTGTTTAAACAGGATCTGTCTGAGGGGGTTGGAACTGTCTGATTCTGATCCTTGGGGTCCCAGGCTGGGAGGAGTGGCTGACACTCATTCAGTAAGACCTGGACAGGCTGGAGAACTGGGCAGTAAGAAACCAGATGAGGTTTAATAAAAGCAAGTGGAGAGTCTGGCACCTGGGAAGGAATAACTGCTTGAACCAGGACAGGCTGGGGTGACCTGCTGGAGAGGAGCTCTGTGGAGAAGGACCTGGGGGTGCTGGTGGGTGACAGGGTGGCCATGAGCCAGCAGTGTGTCCTGGGGGCTGAGAGAGACAATGGGATCCTGGGGGCATCAGGAGGAGTGTGGGCAGCAGGTGACAGGAGGGGATCCTCCCCCTCTGCTCTGCCCTGCTCAGGCCCCAGCTGGAGTGTTGTGTCCAGTGCTGGGCTCCCTGGGATCAAAGGGACAGGGATCTCCTGGAGAGAGGCCAGAGGAGGGATATGGAGATGCTGAAGGGCCTGGAGCATCTCCCCTGGGAGGAAAGGCTGAGGGAGCTGGGGCTGTTCAGCCTGGAGAGAAGAGACTGAGAGGGGATCTGATCCCTGGGGATCAAGAGCTGAAGGGTGGAACACAGAGGGACATGGGCAGCCTCTTCTCAGTGTCTGTGGGGACAGGACAAGGGGTGATGGGCTCAAGTTGGAGCACAGGGAGTTCTGCACCAACATGGGGAAGAACTTTTCCCCAGTGAGGGTGAGGGAGCCCTGGGCCAGGCTGCCCAGGGGGTGTGGAGTCTCCTTCTCTGGAGAGATTCCAGCCCCATCTGGACACCGCCCTGTGTGCCCTGTCCTAGGGACCCTGCTTTGGCAGGGGGTTGGACCCCCTGGGCTTTGGAGATGCTTTCCAACCCCTGTGATCCTATGATCCTGTGATCATGTTGCATTTCAACAAGGGTGAAATCAGGAGGGACCCATCTGACAGCAGCTGGGTCCCTCTTCACACCATCCTGCATGTTTGGGGTTCAGGAAGGAGCCAGAGCCTTTCCCTGCTCCAAGGAAATACCCAGAGAGCCCTGCCCAGCCTCTGCCATTGTAGGTGAATCACATCACTGTGGCAACACATCTCCCTCCCACGGGGAATTAGGTGAGGCAGAAACTATCAGAGGAGGAAAGACCCAACTCTGCTGAAAGCAACACAAAATCCCCCTGGTTTAAATGGCACCAGGATTGAGGAAGGTGGGAAGAGGGTCAAGGCTGAGCTTCCATGCTCTCCACAAAACCTTTCTCTTTTCATGGTTTGACAAACCCATTCTGTTGGCTTCTTTTTTTTTCCCCCCCTCCTTTTTCTTATGCAAATTCTTTTGTTTCTCTTTCAGCTGAATGATGTAAGAATCTGAAAGTGGAGGGGTTGTTAAAGCTGTGTGGTGTTAGATGCAGAAGCCAAGGGGAGAAGGATGAAGAGAGATTTCCTTTCACATCTTCCACAATAAGCAGAAAATACTCAGCCACTGCCCTTCAGCTGAGCAGTTTTAGTCAGTCACTCTGGGATGTGTGGTTATTTCCATGAGAAACAGCTGAGAGCAGTTGAATGGCACCATCACCACAGCACAGAGAGCAGCAGGATCCATGGTAAGTGTTGGTGTTAAATAAACCACCATGTCCTGAGGGACTGGGCACCAAACTCACACACGTGCTGTGGACAGCTCTGCATCAGCCAGTGCTTTGTGTCTGGCTGCTGCTGGCAAGTGAGGTGCTGGGATTGAATTGGTGGAGTGGGAGTCGTGGAGTCATTGATTGGTTTGGGTTGGAAGGAACCTCAGAGATCATCTAGTTCCACCCCTGGCATGGGCAGGGACACCCCAACCAGCACAGCGTGCCCCAAGCCCCATCCTGCCCAGTCTTGAGCCCTGCCAGGGATCCCTGGGCAGCCCCAGCTTCTCTGGACACCCTGTGCCAGGGCCTGCCCCATCCCCAGGAAGGATTTCTGCCCCCCAGCCCCTCTCCAGCTGCCCTCCTGCAGCTGAAGGCCATTCCCCTGGGCCTGGCCCTCCCTTGGCACCAGCCCCTCTCTATCTGTTCTGGACAGGAAAGGGCTCAGAGCTCTCCCCAGAAGCAGCTTTCTCCTCTCCAAGCTGACTCAGCCCAGCTCTCCCAGCCTGGCTCCAGAGCAGAGGGGCTCCAGCCCTCATATCATCTCTCTGGGCTCCTTGGGTCTCACTCCCACAGCCCTGTGTCTTCCTTGTCCAGGGGATCCCTGAGCTGGAGGCAGCGCTGCCGGGGGGTCTGTGTCCCAGAGCAGAGCCAAGGGGCAGAATCCCCCTTCCCCAGCCCTGCCAGTCCTGCTGCTGGGGATGCAGCCCAGTACACAGGGGTTTTCTGGGCTGTGAGCACTGCTGGGTCACCTTGAGCTTCTAGTCTCCCAAGCCTTTCTCCTCAGGGCTGCTCTCCATCCATTCTCCAAGTCAGGTCAAGCTGATCCAACTTCCCAGTGCTTCCATCACCCCTTCCATGGAAGTGACCAGTGAAGCTGGGGGTGGGAACAGTCTGCAGCAGTGGGGTCATTGTCATCTTTGTCCTGGAGTAAAGCTGGACTCAGGTTCTGGTGTAGCCAAGGTTTGTTTGGACTGAAGGCTGTGAGGTGCCCCAGAGAAAGGCAGGGAAGGATGCCCCAGGGCAAGGAAGGCAGGGAAGGATGTGACCCCTTAAGGGCTGGTGCAGCACTGGGTGAGGAGCTGCAGCACTGGGTGAGGAGCTGCAGCACTGGGTGAGGAGCTGCAGCACTGGGTGAGGAGCTGCAGCACTGGGTGAGGAGCTGCAGCACTGGGTGAGGAGCTGCAGCACTGGGTGAGGAGCTGCAGCACTGGGTGAGGAGCTGCAGCACTGGGTAAGGAGCTGCAGCACTGGCCACATCTCAGAGCCACCAGGCAATCCGTTGGGAAAGCTGCGGCTCAAACTCTCTCCCTGATGAGACCAGACGCTTGTTTTAGGTGCTGAACGCTCTGCAGACACCTCGGGAGGCTGGTACTCGGCGCCGTGGGAAGCTCTGGGAGAGCGAGCTTGCTGTAGCCGCGTTGCTGGGGAAACGCAGCGCCCCGCTCCGCGCTATGTGGCATTTTCTAAGGGGTGGGTGGCTCCGTGCCCGGCAACGCCGCTGCTGCGCTGGGCTGGGGGAGCTGCAGGAAAACAACCCGGAGAAGCCAGAGCTCTGTGGATGAGGAGAGGCTGTTGCATCTCCCAACGGATAAAAGGGTTCCCAGGGAATTGTTTTGACTCTGAATCCAGGGAATCCACTAAATTATGAGTGTAAAACTGGTTCCTTTCCTGCCCAGCTGATGAGTCCTTAATATTTTCCTCTCTTAGATTCAATTTAACTAAAAAACACCAAGATACCAGCTTACAACGCTGTGTGGATGACCAAGAGTTTCTCTTGTGTGCTGACAATATATTCATAGAACAGAATCATAGACTGGTCTGGGTTGGAAGGGACCCCAAGGGTCACAGAGCTCCAACCCCCTGCCACAAGCAGGGACACCAACCTCCAGGCCTGGAGCTACACAAGGTTGACCCCAGCCAACCTGGCCTTGAACACCCCCAGGGATGGGGCACCCACCCCCTCTCTGGGCAGCCCCTTCCAGCCCCTCCCCACTCTCTCTGCACAGAACTTCCCCCTAAGATCTCCTCTCCCCCTTCCCTCCTCCAGCTTCACTCCAGCCCCCTTGTCCTGCCAGGCTCTGCCCTTGAACAAGCTGATTCCCCTCCTGTTCCTCTGCTCCCTTCAGGGACTGGCAGGCTGCACTGAGGTCCCCCCACAGCCTTCTCTTCTCCAGGCTGACCCAGCCCAGCTCCCTCAGCCTCTCTCCAGAGGGGAGCTGCTCCAGCCCTCTGAGCATCTCTGTGGCTCCTCTGACCCCTCTCCAACAGCCCCACATCTTCCTTGTGTTGGGGCCCCATCTCTGGACACAGGATCCAGCTGGGGCCTCAGGAGGGCAGAGCAGAGAGGGACAATCCCCTCCCTGTCCCTGCTGCCACCCCTCTGCTGATGGAGCCCAGGATCCCATCACCCTTCCCAGCTGCCAGAGCCACTGCTGGCTCCTGGGAAGTTCCTCATCCCCCATGACCCCCAGGTCCTTCTCAGCAGGGCTGCTCTCCAGGAGCTCTTCTCCCAGCCTGTATCTGTGGCTGGGATTCTTCCAGCCCAAGATTATACTTAACAATCTTTCAGTATAGTTACACTTCACATTCATTAATTCCCAGGAGTGTGTGCTTTGCCTGTCCCTTGTGTTAGAAAGACTTCACCATGATCCCATCCACCTTCCCAAGGTTCAAACTCAGCTCAACCAGCAGCTAAAGTGATTTGAGTTTTATTTGCACGCTCCATGTGCGTTAACAAATTCAACATACAAGATAGCGTTACAGAATGCAGGTTAGCTCACAGTTTATGCACTTTCACACATGTTGAGTTAGGGGGTTTGGGGTTGGGGTTTTTTTTTTTCCACCTTTTTTTTTTTTTTAAGTGTTTTTTCTTTTTTTTTTTCTTTCTTTTTCACACAAAGTTGTAACTTTTCCAAGTTAGTTTTACAATAGAAGACACAAGGTAAAGAATAACCACACCTGGGAGATTTTACAGTGAGTCAGCTGTCACTTAACTGTCTATTTTATGTTTTAAAAATATATATATCTGCACATCTTCAGTTTCCTATTTTTCCAGAAGAGTGTTGGAGCTACTCCTATCTGCCCAATAGCCTAAGTCTATTTACCCTGAGCATGTTTCCTTGACAAGAAATTCATCTTTTCCTTTTCAACTAAAGGAATTTTAAGGAGATCATCTAGGCTTAAGCATGCCTTTCACACCAAAGAGAGGAAAGAAAAAGGAAAAAATAAAAAAAGGGAATTGTTTTGTTGTTTGTATGTCCTATTCAGGTGTTTGGAGTGGTGTTTGGAAAGCACCTTCTGAAGGAAAAGTTGCTTAGTGCAAAAACCAGGATTGAAATAGATTCACACCAATTTTGAAGAGAGAATTCAGTCTCTGGGTTGTGGCTGTGAGCCACTAGCAGAGCACGAGCTAGAAAAGGTTTGAGATAAAGGTAAAATCTACTAGAACCTCAGGAAGAAATCCTCCTGGTCAGGATGGATGAAGCAGGAAGGAAATCCACGCTTCTGGCTGCTGTGTGAGGCTGAGAACTAGAGCTGGGGCTTCAAAGCCACTTCTGGTGCTAAAAAGCCCCCTCTGCCTAGAAGGAAGTGTCAGTGAGGAACTGTGAGTGAGAAAATTCAGCTTTCCAAAAATAATTCCATGGGAAGAGATGCCAAAGTATCACCAACTAATCAAGCACTGACTGTTCACACCAAGAGCCCTCCCAGCAGCTGCTGCTTGACTGGAGAGGAATCCGACTTCAGACGTGCCCAGTTAATTCTACTTTCATTAGTAGGAAGGTGGGAAAGGATCAGTTTTCCAATGTAACACTTAGAATTCATTAGTTGAGCCCTGGAAGTAATTAATGATCTTAGATTGTAGTTATATTACATTATTTACATCCTGTGGGGCACAGAACCAGCTGCCTGGAAGCAACTAAAGGTTTACGTGAGCGGCTTCTCCCTGCCTCTCTGCAAGCTTGCTCCTGCTCTGGTTTTCCATGGGGAGAGTTGAGAGATCATTTTGGATCCCTACAGCCCATCACAACTATTTCAGCTCAGTTTGCCAACTGTGTTTACCATCCATTCATCCTTCCTGGCTTGAATACAGTAAGAAACCAAATTGAATTACTTTCCAGTGCTGCCTCATACAAAACCAGTTCACAGGCTGGAGTGTTTCCCATGAGATCTACTCCCAAACTGGTGTTTGTGGAACTTTAAGAACTTCTTTCTCTTCAGAACTAGGGACTGTTGAGGGTTAAGAGCCTGAAGCACAACAGGTCCCACTGATCATGTCTCAAGTCTCAGAAAGTCATTCAGAATTTAAGAGTGAACTCAAGCTGCCTTGAAGTTTGGCAGGACAAGGGGGCTGGAGTGAAGCTGGAGGAGGGAAGGGGGAGAGGAGATCTTAGGGGGAAGTTCTGTGCAGAGAGAGTGGGGAGGGGCTGGAAGGGGCTGCCCAGAGAGGGGGTGGGTGCCCCGTCCCTGGGGGTGTTCAAGGCCAGGTTGGCTGGGGTCAACCTTGTGTAGCTCCAGGCCTGGAGGTTGATGTCCCTGCCTGTGGCAGGGGGTTGGAGCTCTGTGACCCTTGGGGTCCCTTCCAACCCAGACCAGCCTGGGATTCTATGAAACTCAGAGTCACTTCCTGAAGCCTGATTTTTTGGGGAGTGACAGGCTTTGCCCTTTGTTTGCTGAGAGCTGGCTCGTAGCTAACTCCTAGATCATATATAACACAAGCTAGCTCAAGTATGAAAGAAGAGAAGTTCTGTCATTCTGTCACTTAAAATCTCCTCCCCCAAGATGTTTTCCTCCCTCAGCTACGTCATAATTACAACAGCACTCAGTGAGGATGTAGAGCTTCACATAGTCTGCTTAAAGGAATCAGCAAGAGCTTCCTTACCAATGACATGTCAGGTTTAGGGGTTTTTTTTTCTTGGGCCCTTCAGGCACAAACAGGATGAAATGAAATGAAATGAAATGAAATGAAAAGGAGCAGATTTGCCCCAGTTCCCAGAGTCTGTGAGGTCACACCTGTGCTAACTACCCCGTGGCAAAAACAAGGTGATGGATTTGGTGGTGGGCTTGTTTGGGATGCAAACCCCCCCCCCCCCCCCTCACAGCACAAACAGCACATCATGATGGCCAATATTCCACTACCTGACAAGAGAATCATTTCTTCTCTGAAGGAAAAGTGCCATTTTCCCCCTGTATTTTCCTTTTACACTAGTGCAGAATTCAACCACCACCTCTACATGGAAACGTGGTCGGTACTCCCAAACCAAGAGCAGAACTGCAAGAACCAAAGGGCAGGCAAACTAACAAGAAAAACTAGAGGTTCAACAGCAGGAATTCAGAAACTTTTGGGAGAAGCCTAATAAAAGACAGGCCAATCTTGGTGAATACCAGCAAAGACAGTTCGGCACAAACACAACTTCCATAGTGACAGATAATTGTATTAAAACCTGCGACTTGATTATCAGTAATTATACTAATTTCAGGTTGTATTAGGCATGCAATAGTGTGATTACACTGGTATATATATTTGTGGTATCTTTTTTTTTTTGTCTTTTTTTTTTTCTCTCCATTTAATGGTCTTTTAGTGCCCTGCAAAAAAATCACATCACTAGAGAACCAAATCAGCTGCTGCTTCTTAACGAAAAGTTTAGTCCTACAGCTAAAACAAGGGGTTTTAATTAAGTCTGTTCTACCAATTAACTGTGGCAACCTCTTGTTTAGTATTCACTCAGGCTGTGCCATTTGGCAACTGGCTTCCTAGGATTCTCACACACCTCTCTCCAGTGTTCCACACCACCCACGGTGACGCTGTGTGCTCCTAAAATCAGCCGTCCCACCACTTCATTCTTTGTGGTACGGTCAAAATCGATAACTAGGAACTCAATGCTGATGTCAGGAAGGAGATCCACAGGGATGTCATAGATGAAGGATTCGTTGAAGACTGGGTTCAAAGTGCACTTCTTCACGTGAGTCTTCTTCTTGGCGATGCGCTTTCTGCCATAGTAAACATTCACCTTGACGTAGGGATCTGCTGGAGGGGAGAGAGAGAGAAATAAACTAATAACACAGCCCAGAATTGCTCCAGGAATCAGAGAATCACAGAATCACTGGGGTTGGAAGGGACCTCTAGAGCTCATGGGGTCCAACTCCCTGCCAAAGCAGGGTCCCTAGGACAGGGCACACAGGGCGGCGTCCAGATAGGGCTGGAATCTCTGCAGAGAAGGAGACTCCACACCCCCTGGGCAGCCTGGCCCAGGGCTCCCTCACCCTCACTGGGGAAAAGTTCTTCCCTACATTGGTGCAGAACTCCCTGTGCTCCAACTTGAGCCCATCACCCCTTGTCCTGTCCCCACAGACACTGAGCAGGGGCTGCCCATGTTCCCCTGCAACACCGGGCTGAACTTGAGCCAGCTCAAGCACATGGTGTGAATCTGGACTCCTCACTCCAGCTCCCCCAGGAGCTCCTGTTTCCTCACTGAGTCTCAAGATCACATAGGGACTGAGGAGGGGGCAGGTCACCCATAAATTCCATAATCAATACTGGAAATAACCAAACATGTTTTTTGTGAGGTCTGTGCTTGACTGGCCAGAACTTTCCTTTTTTCACAGAATCCCAGCCTGGGCTGGGTTGGGAGGGACCCCAAAGGTCACAGAGCTCCAACCCCCCTGCCACAGGCAGGGACACCAACCTCCAGGCCTGGAGCTACACAAGGTTGCCCAGGGCCCCAGCCAACCTGGCCTTCAACACCCCCAGGGATGGGGCACCCACCCCCTCTCTGGGCAGCCCCTTCCAGCCCCTCCCCACTCTCTCTGCACAGAACTTCCCCCTAAGATCTCCTCTCCCCCTTCCCTCCTCCAGCTTCACTCCAGCCCCCTTGTCCTGCCAGGCTCTGCCCTTGAACAAGCTGATTCCCCTCCTGTTCCTCTGCTCCCTTCAGGGACTGGCAGGCTGCAATGAGGTCCCCCCACAGCCTTCTCTTCTCCAGGCTGACCCAGCCCAGCTCCCTCAGCCTCTCTCCAGAGGGGAGCTGCTCCAGCCCTCTGAGCATCTCCATGGCTCCTCTGACCCCTCTCCAACAGCCCCACATCTCTCTTGTCCTGGGGCCCCAGCTCTGGACACAGGATCCAGCTGGGGCCTCAGGAGGGCAGAGCAGAGAGGGACAATCCCCTCCCTGTCTGAATCCTGATGGAAACTTTGCCAAGGGGGATTGAGGAGTTGGAGAATGTTACACTGAAGCAGGAAAATCCACAACAGCAGCTCTTCAAACAGGGGAACAGCCAAAATGGTGAAAACAACCACAAAGGGAAAAAAAAATCTCCACCCCAACCAGAAGTGTTGGTAGCATCATGAGAATTGTGAGCTCATCCTCCTGTTTTCTATGCTTGTTCTCTTCTACCCTCCTCTTGTAGGGCTGGATTTGAGGGAGACACAACACAAGAGCAGTTGTGCCATGGAAAAAAACACTGCTGAGGGCAAGGAGGAGCGAGAGCAGCGTGAGGAGGCACAGAGCTGTGAGGTCTGGCCAAAAGCAACATGGAGATCTGCTGAACTGGGAAAATATCATCTTTGTAAACAAACCAGTGATGCCAGGAAGATGCAGCAACGGTTGGTCTCACAGTAGGAAGGATTTGGTCTTATTTGTATAACCATCTGTTGGTGAGGGATGGATCACCATGGTGATCCATCACCCTTAGAGCCTGAGGAGAGGCTGTGCAAGCAGAGAAAATCTTTGGATAAGGCAGGTATATAAAAAAAAAATGATCTTAAAGTGAAATTGGGAGAGATTTTTCCCTACATATTTCAAGCTGGAGAAAATAGCTTCTACCTGAGAGGCCAGTGATATCCATCTTTGGCAAATGTCTGGCTTTCAGCACCACCACAGTCATTCTCTGGGCCACGGGCTGGTAGGACAAGGAGACCTGCAGCTCCCCTCTGCTGATGCATTTCTGCAAGAGAAGCAAAGGATTTGTTAGGAGAAGTTGGTTTCATAAATGGGGCAAATGTTAGAGGTCATTGGAATTTCCTTTCCCTGTGTTAAATGCCTGAACCTTGGAAAAGACAATGCAGGACATTTTTACAGGGTAACAGGATCACAGGGGTTGGAAGGGACCTCCAGAGCTCATGGGGTCCAAGCCCCTGCCAAAGCAGGGTCCCTAGGACAGGGCACACAGGGAGGTGTCCAGATGGGGCTGGAATCTCTCCAGAGAAGGAGACTCCACACCCCCTGGGCAGCCTGGCCCAGGGCTCCCTCACCCTCACCAGGAAGAAGTTCTTCCACATGTTCCACTGTGCTCCAACCTGAGGCCATGGCCCCTTGTCCTGTCCCCACAGACACTGAGAAGAGGCTGCCCATGTCCCCCTGTGTCCCACCCTTCAGCTCTTGATCCCCAGGGATCAGATCCCCTCTCAGTCTCTTCTCTCCAGGCTGAACAGCCCCAGCTCCCTCAGCCTTTCCTCCCAGGGGAGATGCTCCAGGCCCTTCAGCATCTCCATATCCCTCCTCTGGCCTCTCTCCAGGAAATCCCTGTCCCTTTGATCCCAGGGAGCCCAGCACTGGACACAACACTCCAGCTGGGGCCTGAGCAGAGCAGAGCAGTGCCTTGGTAAGACAGAGCCTCTGGGAGAAGCAGTGAGAGAGCAGCACAAGGTAAATCCTCCTGTGCCATTCAGCATCACTTCACCTCTCCCCTTGAACTCTGTATTTCTGGAAGGACAGAGCTGGTGGGGAGACAACAGTGGCTGTAGCTGCTCTTTGAGGGCTGCTACCAGAGGTATCTGTGTATCTTTTAGGAGCTTCAGTTTCACTGACTTTTGGTGGAGCCTCAGATCCTTCAGGCAAGCTTTGATTTACTCAGTTAAACTTTGGTTTAGTCTGCAAAGGTACAGGATGAAGACAGGAGATAGAACCAGATCCACTCAGGTAGACTTGCTCAGAGTAAGGTGATATTAAGATAATTATGTTTGGTTTCCAGATGGCATTCATTAACTTTCACTTAGATGGCACTAATTTAGATGAAGTTTATTTGCT
Organism: Rallus limicola; assembly: GCA_022605955.1. NCBI lineage: Eukaryota > Metazoa > Chordata > Aves > Gruiformes > Rallidae > Rallus > Rallus limicola. Next base: position 1,078,018 of record JAKCOZ010000082.1, read on the forward strand.
ATCAAGGCACTAGCAGCGGGTGTGGAAGGGAATGGTGCCAGTAACACACTGGTGGGAACTGGGATACCTGCCTGCTGAAAGCCTTGCCCTCCCTCTGCCCCACTGGGTACTGGTACCCTGGCAGAGTGAAGGCTGGGGTTGTTCCTGGATAAATGAAGGAATTTTCCTCACTTCAGCCTGGTGAAGCACTACAGGAAATGTCCATGAAACACACCAGTGATCAACCCAAGAGGTGAAGCTGTTCTTTCAACTCAGCTCAGCAGGGAACACAGTGTGAGTCCACTGCAAGGTGGAAAAGGACCATGATCATTTTGGTGATTTTTTGGGGCAGTTCCTGTGTGTTTAATGTAAGTTTTCTATTTATCAGATGGAAGGAAGGAAGGCTACTGCCACTTGTGCTAAATTCTGGGAGGAAAAGAAATATATGAGCTGGTTCCTGGCCCTGGAAGGGAAATGTTTGGAATTTGGCTCTTTGGCTACACCAGAATACAACAGCCAGAAACAGGGGAGGGGGTGTATGTTGTCAGAAAAGGGGTTCCTTTGGTCTGAGGGAACTACTGAAGGAATCTAACCAGGCCACTTGGTTCATCCTCATGTAAAGCATCCTGAGAACAGCAATGGAATTAGCAGAGCTCTGGTTTTGTTGGGATTCCTTTGGTTTGTTTTGGGTCATTGACATAGAGTCTCCTTTAAATAAGGTTGGTCTCTTTTAAAAAAAACACCCTGACATGTCCCTTTTAGCATAAAAACAACTTTTCAAGTAAAACTCTTGTCACTCTAGGGCAGAATGAAGCTTGTTTATAGAGCCCAGTGATGATTTCTGGTATGTTAAGGCAGTGAGTAAGCCCAAAATGCCTTTTCCCTGTAGAACCCAGAGCAAAAATACAGCTAAGCAATAAAAAATAACCTCAAGTACCACCTCATCCTCCTACCTGAGCACTGAGTATTCCCTGAGGACACAGGAAACACTTCCCAACTGTAACATCTTAAGGGATCTGCTCATCTTTCTAGTTTGCAGGACCAGAGACTCAGAGTGGGATTTGTTTCACCCCTGTGAGTACATGGACGTGTTGGGTTGATGGTTGGATGATCTTAGAGGTCTTTTCCAAGCTGAAAGAATCTGATTCTGTTCTGCAATTCTAAATTTGAGATGTCTGCATTTGACAAAACCAACTTAGACACAATTTGTTCCCAAATGAGAGGAAAAAAAAAGAGTCATCTAGGGTGGGATTCATCTGAGCTGAATCAGATGTCTGCTCCAGGGCAGGAGGAATCAGGTCAGACTCTGCTGACTCTATTGATGTATTCCCACTTATGGCTCACAGTAACAATTACAACAAGTATAGTGTCTGAAATGGTTAGACCAGACACCTCCTCCTCTGCAGGAGGTATAGAATCATAGAATCCCAGCCTGGGCTGGGTTAGAAGGGACCCCAAGGGTCACAGAGCTCCAACCCCCTGCCACAGGCAGGGACACCAACCTCCAGGCCTGGAGCTACACAAGGTTGACCCCAGCCAACCTGGCCTTGAACACCCCCAGGGATGGGGCACCCACTCCTTCTCTGGGCAGCCCCTTCCAGCCCCTCACCACTCTCTCTGCAAAGAACTTCCCCTTAAGATCTAATTTAAACCTTCCTTCCTTTAGCTTTAAAGGTCACATCCCATTATCACCTCAACTCTTTTACCTGGAGATGGGGAAGTTGCCTATCTGGAGATGGGGAAGTTGCCTGTTCTCTTGGCATCATCAGTTACTCATCATTTCTCTGCCTGAATAGTGACTGAGCCTTAGTAAATCACCATAATCACAGAGCAGAGAGCTGCCTGATTAAAAGAGAGCAGCCATGTGATGCCAAAAATAGGTGTCTGTGGACAAACAGGCTTCACAGCCAAGGATCTGCAGCGTTCCTGCTTACTAGACCATGGAAGCTCCTGCATCCAAAAGTTCTGGGGTCAAATACAATGCCAGAATTCCAACTGTGTGAAGGGACTTACTTGTATGTTCCTCTTGAGGATCTCCCTGGTGAGCTGGACCTTCCCAGTGCTTGGATCCACCCCTGCAAGGGGCACCATGACCTCGCCGATGACGTCATCTCGAGAGAAGCGATCGAAGCTCAAGATGAGGAAGTGAAGCACCAGGTCCTGGAGCTGGCTGTAGGGGATCCCGTAGAAGGTGAAGGTCTCGTCAAAGACCGGCTCCAGCGTCTTGCGAAGCACGCGAGTCTTCACTCGGTGCCTTTTGTCTGGAAGAATTGTCATCTTGATGTAAGGGTCAGAGCTCTGGGTGTGCTCATCCATCACTGGCAGCCCGTGAGCCTCCTGGATGGTAACTACCAGAGCTTTTTTAGGGAAGTTGTAGTCCACTGAAAAAGTCAGTTCACCCAACATGACGTCCTCCCCTGGAGAAGATGGGGAGGAGGTTTTACTCCCTCCCGGAGTGAGGCTTTGATCTGGACTTAGTTCATCTCCGTAATCTACTTTTATGGGGAGCTGGTCAACACGGGGGGCTGCGTTTGACCCATCAGGAGCCTTATCAGAGCCTATTAAACCAGATTCAGCAGCATCCACCAAGAGGTTTCCCCTTCCAGTCTCCTTGGGGGTGCCATTCTTGTCTCTCCGGATTCGGTTGATTTTCTTCTTGTTACTCAAGGTCTCCGGATAGATACTGATCCCTTTCAACATGTGAATGAATTTATACGGGGGGGTTTTGTGCTTCTTCTCTGCTTGCTGGTGACAGCATGTCCACACAAAAACCGTTACTGAGACAGAAACCACAAGGACAGTAGCACCAATGAGGCCTGCCACAACTGGAGACACATCTGCAGAGAAGACAAGGTGGTCAGGAATGAGCTTGGATATCAGCGGTGGCCCCCGTGGAGCCAACCACACCTGGATAGAGATCTACATGGTACTATTGCAGCTCTCTTAATTCAATGATCTTGGTGTCAAAGATTCCCCAGAATTAAAATAACTTAATTCAGTGATCTTGGTGCCAAAGCTCCCCCAGAATTAAAAGAACTTAATTCAATGATCTTGGTGCCAAAGCTCCCCCAGAATTAAATGACTTAATTCAATGATTTTGGTGCCAAAGCTCCCCCAGAATTAAAAGAACTTAAGTCAATGATCTTGGTGCCAAAGCTTCCCCAGAATTAAAAGAACTTAATTCAGTGATCTTGGTGCCAAAGCTCCCCCAGAATTAAAAGAACTTAATTCAATGATCTTGGTGCCAAAGCTCCCCCAGAATTAAAAGAACTTAATTCAATGATCTTGGTGCCAAAGCTCCCCCAGAATTAAAAGAACTTAAGTCAATGATCTTGGTGCCAAAGCTCCCCCAGAATTAAAAGAACTTAATTCAATGATCTTGGTGCCAAAGCTCCCCCAGAATTAAAGAACTTAAGTCAATGATCTTGGTGCCAAAGCTCCCCCAGAATTAAAAGAACTTAAGTCAATGATCTTGGTGCCAAAGCTCCCCCAGAATTAAAGAACTTAAGTCAATGATCTTGGTGCCAAAGCTCCCCCAGAATTAAAAGAACTTAATTCAATGATCTTGGTGCCAAAGCTCCCCCAGAATTAAAGAACTTAATTCAATGATCTTGGTGCCAAAGCTCCCCCAGAATTAAAAGAACTTAATTCAGTGATCTTGGTGCCAAAGCTCCCCCAGAATTAAAAGAACTTAATTCAATGATCTTGGTGCCAAAGCTTCCCCAGAATTAAAAGAACTTAATTCAGTGATCTTGGTGCCAAAGCTTCCCCAGAATTAAAAGGACTTAATTCAGTGATCTTGGTGCCAAAGCTCCCCCAGAATTAAAAGAACTTAATTCAATGATCTTGGTGCCAAAGCTCCCCCAGAATTAAAGAACTTAATTCAATGATCTTGGTGCCAAAGCTCCCCCAGAATTAAAAGAACTTAATTCAGTGATCTTGGTGCCAAAGCTCCCCCAGAATTAAAAGAACTTAATTCAATGATCTTGGTGCCAAAGCTTCCCCAGAATTAAAAGAACTTAATTCAGTGATCTTGGTGCCAAAGCTTCCCCAGAATTAAAAGGACTTAATTCAGTGATCTTGGTGCCAAAGCTCCCCCAGAATTAAAAGAACTTAATTCAATGATCTTGGTGCCAAAGCTCCCCCAGAATTAAAGAACTTAATTCAATGATCTTGGTGCCAAAGCTTCCCCAGAATTAAAAGAACTTAAGTCAATGATCTTGGTGCCAAAGCTCCCCCAGAATTAAAGAACTCTCTTCATTTCTATTTTCCCTTGTAGGAAACATTTCCCACCCCTGAAGCATGCCTGACCTGTGCTTCACATGCTGAGCCTCATCTTGCCAAATCAAACCCCCACATTACCAGCACCTCCACAGCTCCACACGAATGTGGTGTCTTGATTTGCAAGAAACACTCAGTTTGGGGTGGTTTTTTTTTTTAATTTAGAAACATTACACAAGTCTAATAAACACCAGGGAGGGGCTGTTCAATACAGCCATAACACTGGGGCTGGAGTTACCCTTTATTAACAATTTTAGGAATCACTTTGGCCTGAAACTACTCATTCTGTTATAGCCCCTCATGGCAGAGATGGGGCCAATGCTGCACATAAGTTATTTAAGTGGAAATCCAATGGCCAGGAAATCCTGTATTTGGATTTCAGGATTATTTTCTAGATCTTAACTATGTTCTTCAGCAAAGACAAGCCAGAATAATAATTAAAAAATAGCCACCACGTTCCTTTTTAGCAACCACTTTAGTTACTTTCTATTTACAACAGCTGATTCTGGAGAACCAAGACCCAGAACAAATCCAGTAGTACCGAGCTCTCCAGCACATTCTATCAACATCCTCAGGGGCCACCAAGATGATTAAGAAGTTGGGGTGGATGAAGAAAGAAGAGCAGATGGCAGATGAGGAGAAACCCAAAGAATGGGGCTTGTTTGGTCTTAAAAGGGCTGGAAAAAGGAGGATTTTTTGCTGTCCTCAAGCTTCCTGGTGGGAAGTTACAGGAAAGGTAAAGCCAAGATATTCTTTCAACTTATTACTGTGTTTCTGGTTTAACCATCATTAAGGCAGTTGGGTTTTGGTTGGGTTTTCTTTCTTTTCCCTGAAAGCAAGCAAAGAAAAAAGCCCTCTGGCCACATATCTCTTTACAAACTGCTTCTGTGGTAAAAGGGAAAAACCTCAAAATTGCTGTGACAATCACAGCAACAGCTAAACAGAACAGCTAGTGGATAAAAGGCAAGCTTCTCTGATTCTCCTATCTTCATTCTGTGCCATAAACAGGAGAAAATAACCTTCCAACCCTGTACTTGAAGCTAGAGGGAACACCTTGATTTGGTCATTTCTCTGTTCTCTCCACATTACTACAACAGGAAGGAAGAGGAGACTGCCAGGCTCTGATGTGAAGGGCTGAGAGGCTCAGGGAGAACTGTGTCTTTCCAGAGGATCCCTTTTGGCTAGACAGCAGCTTTCCCAGGCTGAATCCACAAATCTTTTAAGATGGTGAATGATTTCACAGATAAATCCATCTCAGGCCCCACTGCAAGTAAAGTTTTGGATTGGATTAACTAAAGCAAGAAAAAAAAAACAACATAGTGTTAAGAAAACACTCCCTAAAAAAAAAACCTTTGTTATTTGATGCTCCCTTTTTGAAATGAGGCAGCTAATCTGACTAAACTCAGCCACACACAAGTATTAAAAGCTTCAGTGGATAGGCAAAAATAAAGAGAAATGCTGAAACTCCTTTCTTACTCTGCTGTGTGTTTTGTTTCTATGCTGCCTTCAGAAAATCTGCCAAATTCCTGCAGATCTGATGGGACAATTGTAGAAGTAAACCAGCAATCACACTAGAAAACACCAACTAAGCCTCTGTGAACCTTTCTTCTGCTGGATTACCTTAACTCTTTTAAATTTGGCTCCCAGATTGTTGGGTGGCAGAGTTCCCCAGCTTCATTCAGCAGCATGAGGAGAGCTTTTCTTTTCAGCCTGCCCCACCTCATTTGATTTGATGCCTGTTCCTGCCATGGAAGAAACGGGGAGCGCTCGTTCCCTGCTCTGTGTTGTCCATGACACCCCTCTTTTCTGGGCTGCAAGACTCCTCCTTACATAATCATTCCACAAATTCAGTAGTCCTGTCTCTCCAGTTCCTTAGGTGGGAACTCTGCTGATGTAAAGCTCCTCTAAACCAATTCTAGTTAAGCTTCTGCCACTTCCAGAGCACTTTGTGTCCATTATAACCAGCACCACTGCCTTTTCTCCTCAACCAACTGGGAGTTGTTACTCAAACTCTGTAGAAAAAAACCCTTTGTTGTGATGTGATGCTACGGTTTAACTCAAACAAGAGCAACTTTTTAGGGTATGGAATTATCTTTCAATTAATGAAAAATCATTGGAAACTTCTTATAACCGTGCATGGTGCTGGGATTCCAGGTAACATAAAACAGCTGATGGGTACACTGTATGTTAAAGAAAGACATAGTAAGGAGAATTTAAAGGAAAAGTAGTAACAGAGCTTCAACTATGGGGCCTCACGATCCAGGGGAAGGTCAGTCCATTGCTGGAGGACAGAAAGAAGCAGCAGTTTGAATCTTCAGGACTGGAGAAACCCAAGCAAGGCGGACACCAAGGGCTGCGGTACCAGCCCTTGTCACCCACCAGGCTACAGGAAAAGCAAAACATCTTAGAAACGAGCAAGCACCAACTCGGGTGAATGTTCTTTCCCCAGCGACCCACGGAGCCGCGCCATGGCCGGGGGGCGGGGGGGATGGACGGCGGCCGCGCAGGGCCGGCTCGGGGCCGCTTCGCCTCCCATCATTTCGCGGGGTTTGGAGTTTCTCCATCAAGGCCGAAGCTCTCCCGACTCCAAGCGGGTCCGGCCCGGCCGTGCTCCATCCCTCCCCCCCTCCGCCGGCCTTGTCACCCCGCAGGCCCGGCCGCCACCGCCCCTCCCAGGGCCTCCCCCCGCCCGCAGACCCTCTCTCCCGCCTGCCAGGCCGCCACCGCGGGCCCCGCCTTGTCGGGGCCGTCGGTGCCGCAGCCGCCCCGGCCCCCGGGGAGGCGCGAACAAAGGCCGGGGCGCGGCGCGGCCCGGCACAGACATCACGTCATGCGGCGGGGGCCACCCGCGCACCTGCTCCCCGCGGGCCGGGCCGGGCCGAGCCCCCCCACCCCCGCCCCGCCGCTCCGGCCGGGTCGGGCCGCGGCCCCTCTCCCGCGGCAGCCCCCGGGGCGAGCGCTGGCACCGCCCCAGCTGCCGGCGGCGGGTGTGGGCTGCCGCCGGGGGAAGTACGGGCGGCTCCGCGGGGGCGAAGGGGGCCGGGGCCCGGCGCGGTTCGTCTCCGCTCGGCGAGCGGGGCCTCGCCAGGGCGCTGCCGGGGCGGGGGAAGGGGCGCTCCGCGCGGCCCGACCCCACTCACCGAAGCCGGGGTGGACACTGGTGATCTCCGCCATGGCCCAGCTTAGGCCGGGGCGGCCGGGATGCGGAGCCCGGTGCGGAGGCGCCGCGGTGCCGGACCCCGCCCGGAGGATGCTCACAGCCCGGGATGCAGGAGCTGCCGACTGGTCCCGATGCGGCGCAGGCCCCGCCCGGCGGCCCGGCCCGCCCCTCCCGCGCCAGCCGGCGGCCGGCTCCGCCCCGCAACCACCCGGCGGTGACTCGGCAAGTGTCGGGGCTCCGGCCGCGCCTCCGGGGCCGGGAGTAGTGCGGCACCGGGGTGTGTGCGTGGGCTCGCGGAGCTGGTGACACCCCACACCCACCCTCCCCCCCGCCGTGAGGGAACGGCACTGGGGCTGAAGGGCCCCGCGCCGGGGCGCGCAGGCAGTAGTACCGGGCAGGCCCTCCCTCCCCCACGGGAAGACCCTCCGGGCGGGGAGGGGGGGCGGAACGGGGACCGAAGCTAGGCAGCGGGCGCGGCGCCCGGCGGTGTCGCCCAACAAAGATGGCGGCGGCCGCCCCCGCTGTCCCGCGTCGTCACGGCGGGACTGGCGCCTACAGCGCCGCCAACATGGCGGCAGCTCCCTCGCGCCGGGCCAACATGGCGGCGCCGCGCCTGCGCGGCGGGCGGACCCTATGGCCCTTCCGCTTCCTGCCGGGCGAGCGGGACCGGACGGGGCGGCGGGGCCCGGGCGGCGAAGCCCCGCGGCCAGCCGCTTTCCTGTCTTCTAGGTGGGCGCCGGGATGTCGCTCTCGCTGAAGATGCTGCCCTGCAAGAAGAGGAGAGCGGCGGTGGCGGGGCCGCAGAGCCCGCGGGAGCACGGCGGCACCGGGGAGGACGGAGAGCTGCCGGCAGCCGGCGGCTCCTCCTCGGCTGGCGCTACCGATGGCGGCTCTTCCGCCAAAGTCCCGCCGGCTGCCCGAGCTGGTGGGCAGCCCTCCGCCGGCCAGGGCTTGTGGCGGGGGCCCGGGGAGGCCTCGCTGAAGGGCGGGAAGAAGCCCCCCACCCGAACGGCTCCGGGCTCCGGGCAGGAAGCACCGGGCGCGAAGGAGGCCTGCACCGCCTCACAGCTCCCCGAGGGCCGCGGGAGCCCCGAAGCCGCGGCGGAAGGTAACGGTGTGCGGTGCCGGCAGCGGTCGGTTCTCACCCCGGCTGTCGCCTCGGCTCCTGCTGCCGGCGCGGCCCCGGTGCTGTGAGCTCCGCTCGGTCCGGGGGCAGCTCAGGGAGGGGGAGCCTCACGGTTGGGTTCGTGTAAAGTCTCTCCTCTGGCTGTGAGGTTTTGGGGTGTGGGGTGGTTTCTCTGCACGGCCCTGGGTTAGCAGCCACCCTGCTTCCACGGGAGGGGGTTCCTCCCTTCAAGCATTAGAAAACCAAGGGAGAAGTTCAAGCCGCTTGCCACTGGCGCTGACAAATGTGCACTTCAGACCTTGTGGGTTGGTTTTTTTCAAATCTCCACCCTTAAAATGCCCAGTTTTACAAACTTAAACGCGTTTTCCTGGTCTTGCCTCAGTGTTGAACCTTTTATAGGCCTTAAGAGCGATGGGGGGGGGGAAAGAAGGGGGTGAAATCATGACTAGAGTGAAGCCCGCTAAGAAGGGAGCGGGCCGGGGGGGTAGGTAGAGGTGTTTTAAGTTCTGAATAAGGAAAAAGGCTCATGAAGAAGTGACTGAGAACCCCATTTCTCCAGCCCCTGCCCTCCCCGTGACACAACGGGAGGGAAGAAGGGAGCAAAATCCTGACTGCTGAAGTCTGCTAAGAAGGGAGTCATGGGGGGGGAAGGTGTTTTAAGATCTGGCCACGTTTCTCATTATCCAACTCTGGTTTCACTCTGTGTAGTGTAATAAATTAGGTAATTTTCTTTCCTTCACTCTGTGTTGAGTCTGTTTTGCCGATGTTGTTGATGACAGGATGATCTCTCCCTGGCCTTACCTTGACTCCTGAGCCTCTCAAGATATATTTTCTCCCCTGCTCAACTACAAAGGGGAGTGATAGACCGACTTTGGTGGGCGTCTGGGCTAAACCACCACACAAAACACCACTGGTTCTCAGAGTTGTCTTGTTGCCATTTGCTTTCATTCCCAGATTGTTCTTCTGAGAGTTTGGAAAACTGGTCTAGAAGGTCACTGGTGTGGGGCACTGTCTGGCCTTCATGAGAGCTGGTGCGAGTAGAGCTTTGTGTTAAGTTACTGGATCGTTGTGGAAGGGTTAATGCTTACTTAAGCCAGGACTGTATTTAAGGGTGTTATATTAATGGAGAGCAGTAAATGCCAATACAGTGTATATATTAACATCATGACCACAGGTTGGATAGATTGTTTGGGGTGGATATCCTTCATAACACCCATCCATGGATGTATTGTATCTGCATAATTTTACATATGTAATACTATATCAACTATATTATATTGGGGTTGGATTCGATGATCTCTTGAGGTCACTTCCAACCCCTCCAATGCTGTGGTTCTCTGGTTCTCTAAGTCTCTGCCACAGCCCAGGTGAACTTTGCTCCCTCAGTGAAAGTATGGGGTGTGAGCTGTGAGGCAGAAGTATTTGTGATCAAAGTGACGTTTGTTTTATATCTCCGATTGTCTTTTAAGTCTGTTGAATTAGGTGCCTGTTCCCTCTTCCCTCAAATCCCCTGTCCTTTTTCTCTTTTCCTGGCATAGCTCTCTGTGAGCTCAATCAGACTGGAGAATAGATCAGGCAAAATAAGGGAGGGGGGAGGAATTTGGGGCTGTGGTGTTTCTTTCCCTCTCTATGTGGATCAGCTCCCTGATCTGATTTTTCTCTGCAGCTATGCAAATAGCTGTGCCAACCCAGAGCAGCAACTGCTGTGGTGTTGGGGAGCTGGTTTTATCAGGTGTTTTCAGACTGGTGTAAGGTGTTCCTGAAACTTCAGGTTTCAGCTGTTACAGGTAATTGCTGTAAGTCCATCTAACTACCAGTGAGAAGGGACAGTGCTTCCTTGTTTCTTCATGAACTCAGATTCTGCTGTGATCAGCTCATTGATCTGACTGAATCCTATGCCAGGAGTGGAACAGGAGTCAGCTTGTAGCTGTTTAACTTTTATAGGGCTATGCAGAACAGGAGTGAACAGGTCCCTGTCAGCAGTAATGTTTTAAATCAGCCCAGGTGGCTGTGAAACCCTGTCCTAAGGTTGCAGTCAGCTGCACTGTCTGGGAGAAGGAGTGCCAGCCCCTTGCTGTTGTGGCTGCATTTATATGATAGGGACTACAACCATGTTTTAAATACATCCATCTGTTGGGTTTTTTTGGTGATAGGATGGTCTGGAAGGAATGGTTTTGAGTGTGGCCTGTGCAAAACTGATAGTGGAGGGAGTGAGGCTGAAGTAGCTGGAGGTGGGGAACTCTTCCTTGGGTTTGTTTCCAGCAGGATGGGACTGCTGCTGCAGGGGTCAGTGCATCTGGCTGCTTAGACTTGTGCAGCTGATTTAGAATCATAAACTGGTCTGGGTTGGGAGGGACCCCAAGGGTCACAGAGCTCCAACCCCCCTGCCACAGGCAGGGACACCAACCTCCAGGCCTGGAGCTACACAAGGTTGCCCAGGGCCCCAGCCAACCTGGCCTTCAACACCCCCAGGGATGGGGCACCCACCCCCTCTCTGGGCAGCCCCTTCCAGCCCCTCCCCACTCTCTCTGCACAGAACTTCCCCCTAAGATCTCCTCTCCCCCTTCCCTCCTCCAGCTTCACTCCAGCCCCCTTGTCCTGCCATTATCTACCCTTTAAAAAAGTTGATTTCCCTGGTTTAGCAGGTTTGAGTGGGTCACAATAAGCTTTTCCAACTGCAGCAGCCTCTTCACTTTGCCCAGCTTGTGTGTTTGACTGCAGCTTGGCATGTACTCTTCACAGGGAAGACACCTAAGCTGTATACAGAGGTGGAAGTGAATTCCCAGAGGGATCCATATCTCATGGAACACCAGTCTGCAGCACAGGAGTCTCCAGTGAGAAGCTCTCTGCAGGTGGCTGTTAGAAACCCTACCACGACAAAGCCACTGAAGAACACCAGAGCTGGTGAGTGGCCTCAGCAGACTGATGAGGAAAATGAGGATTTGGGGCTCTCTATTCCATTGGGTAAGCTTTGTGCAAGGAACAGACCTCTGACTTGGTACAGTAGGCATAGAGCTCTTGAGTGTGAACCCCACAGCAGAGGCTGTTTGGGTGCAACATTGGGGCTTTTAAAGTCTTCATCCTTTACTCTGCAGTTCAGCAGCTAAATAAGCTGTGAGTACCCATGTGAAACTGGCTAGACTTGATGTCTGTGATTGTTTTGGTTACTGAAACCACTCCTTTCCTTCAGAGGAAGTCAGGGGTTTTGTTTTGTTTACCTGAGTTAGCAGAAAAAAAGGTGCCACTTGGGAAGCACTTTTTGTCCCAGAAACTCTAATTTGCTGTATGGTGCCTGAGGTATTGCAGTGGTTTTGATCTTGATGGCATACTGAGGACAACTCCTCCTGGAAAAGGTGTAAATAAGGCTGCTGAGACTGTCCTGTGAAATCAGTGCAGTAGAGATGGCACATGCATAACCTTCACTTGCTTGAGTGAGGTGACTCACTCCAACCCTGTGGAATTTGAATCCATTATTTAAAAGACTTTCAAACTCTTTACAGCCATTTCCATTTGGGTGATCTCCTTATCAGCTGTTGGGAAGCTGCTGCCACTTGTGTATCTGCTGAATTCCAGCTGCTTTTTATTTTTAAATTAAAAAAAAAAAACAACAAAGGATGTGAAGAATCTGAATTTTTATCTTCCAATTTTTTTTTGTTTTCAGAGGAGCAAGATGGAGAGGAGATGGAGAGAAGGAAGAGGAGGAGGAAGGCAACCAAAAGGAAAAGAGAAGGGAGAAGTCAAGAAGAGGAGGGGTCTTTGTCTTGTGACATCAAGCTGGATGACACCCTGGATCGCACCTTAGAAGATGGAGCCAAACAACATAACCTGACTGTTGTCAACGTGAGAAACATCCTGCACGTGAGTGTGGGGGGACTGGGATGGGGAATGGAGAGGTGCCCAGGCAGTGTGGTCTAAATGGAGGCTGGCACTTGATTTCATGAACAGGGAAGACTTGGTAGGCACCCACGTCCTGATCTCTCCTATACGAAGCTATAAGGAGAGAATCGTGGTGTGCCTGTGCTTTGGTAGTTGGTATGGATCCCTCACCCACTTGTGTACAGTGGTGAATGAGGCTGTGTTACTCTACCAGAATAGCAGCACCTGGAGGAATTGAACTAAAGGAGGTGCTTCTGGTTCCAGGGGAGGAGATGAACACTGTGAGCTCCCTGTTTCTTGTTTTCAGTGAATTGTTTCATGATTAACAGCTTCTTCTCAGTGTCTGTGGGGACAGGACAAGGGGTGATGGGCTCAAGTTGGAGCACAGGGAGTTCTGCACCAACATGGGGAAGAACTTTTCCCCAGTGAGGGTGAGGGAGCCCTGGGACAGGTTGCCCAGGGGGTGTGGAGTCTCCTTCTCTGGAGAGATTCCAGCCCCATCTGGACACCGCCCTGTGTGCCCTGTCCTAGGGACCCTGCTTTGGCAGGGGGTTGGACCCCATGGGCTCTGGAGGCCCCTTCCAACCCCTGTGTTTCTGTGATGGGAATCTAGTGGTACTGACAGTTAATAACCCCAACCCACCTTTCAGTCTATCACAGAACTCCTGGCTCAGGGTCACAATTAGCAGCTTATCAGTACCACAGTGCCACCCATCTATCACACAGCCTGGCCATGGTGTCTCTACTCCACTCCATCCTCCACGCTATTTCTCTCAGGATCAATGTATCCAGCTCCCTTGATGTTGCCAACCCTTAGGGTTGCCTAGGGAACTTTTGGGGACTGGATTCCTTGCATATCAGCTGCATTCCCCCTGGCAGTTTCTCCAAGGCTGGATCTCTTAAAGAGTGACTATAAGTCTGATTTCTAAGTCACCTCCAGGACTTAGCCACTTCCATGTGGCTTCACAGCAGCATTTCCCACATGGCTGATTACAGGGAAGGGAAACTTTCCTTTCAGCTATTTTCTTTCCTTCTCCTTGGAAATTTATTCCATAATATTCACAGAGAGTGCAGTGCAAATGTTTTTATCACAACTGTGCTTGCTTTATATTTTCTTGTCTGATGGCTGACAAATCCTCTGCTGTTATAATTAGGAGTGCTCTGCACACTGAATATTTCTTCAGTGTGTTTCCCCCTAGTTTATTTTAACCTTAAATCTGCTGCTTCTTAACAAGCAGAATGTAAAGGATGCTTTTTGTGTGTGTTCCTCTAGGAAGTGATCACAAACGAGCACGTGGTTGCCATGATGAAAGCTGCCATCAGTGAGACAGAAGATATACCTTTGTTTGTAAGTAAAAAGCTTTTTCAGGTTGGGTTTTACTCAGTTGCTTCAGATGCACAATACCTTCACTGGTCTTATTTTCTTGGTCTGTGTGGGGAGAATACATAGTGCCATCATTTCCTTACCAAATTTACCACCCAGGTGAAGTGAGTAGTGTCTGTGTGTGAGTGTAGATTATGAAACAGGATTATTAAGGGGTTATTTTTGATGTCCCACTGATCAGATGTAAAAAATAATTAATTTTTAAAAAAAGGAGAAAAGTTTTGTAGTAAAGAATTGCTGGGGAAAACTTTGCAGTTAAAGATTAAAAAAAACCCAACCCTGTTTTCCTGTCTTAAACTCTCAGGAACCCAAAATGACTCGTTCCAAACTGAAGGAAGTTGTGGAGAAAGGAGTGGTAAGTATATCTCAGGCTTTTATTGTTACACCCTCCCCCTACCCAAATGGGTTGGTTTCTGGCTGGGTCTTTTTTTAGAAGTGTGAAGTCTGCTTTTATGTGACTTCTTAAAATGTAAAGCTGAGTTTAAACAGTGTAAAAAAGAATTCATTTGAGATGATCAGTTAAGAAATACAGTGAATTGACAGTGTCTGTTACACTAAAGCTGTTGGCTGTAGAGTTTAGAAAGTCTTTGAAGGCTTTTGGTACGTGGCTACTTTGGGGAATGAGGTCTGAAACTCATTTGATGTCATAGATGGTCTGAGCTGTGCAACACTGTGTCTTTCCCAGCCAGTTAAAGGGGTTTTCCTGTCTTTAGGTGATTCCAACGTGGAATATTTCTCCAATTAAGAAGGCAAATGAGGTGAAGGTAAGTGAATGACAGCTGGGAATCATAGAATCCCAGCCTGGGCTGGGTTGGAAGGGACCCCAAGGGTCACAGAGCTCCAACCCCCTGCCACAGGCAGGGACACCAACCTCCAGGCCTGGAGCTACACAAGGTTGACCCCAGCCAACCTGGCCTTCAACACCCCCAGGGACGGGGCACCTACCCCCTCTCTGGGCAGCCCCTTCCAGCCCCTCCCCACTCTCTCTGCACAGAACTTCCCCCTAAGATCTCCTCTCCCCCTTCCCTCCTCCAGCTTCACTCCAGCCCCCTTGTCCTGCCAGGCTCTGCCCTTGAACAAGCTGATTCCCCTCCTGTTCCTCTGCTGCCTTCAGGGACTGGCAGGCTGCAATGAGGTCCCCCCACAGCCTTCTCTTCTCCAGGCTGACCCAGCCCAGCTCCCTCAGCCTCTCTCCAGAGGGGAGCTGCTCCAGCCCTCTGAGCATCTCCATGGCTCCTCTGACCCCTCTCCAACAGCCCCACATCTCTCTTGTCCTGGGGCCCCAGCTCTGGACACAGGACTCCAGCTGGGGCCTCAGGAGGGCAGAGCAGAGAGGGACAATCACTTTCGAAGTGATTGGGAAGTTTGGGATCATTCTAGAAGCACCCCTTCCTCAGAAGGAATCTTCTGGAGGCATGGAGCAGGCTTGTGTCTGGCATGTTGGGAGGACTGGAGATGAGGAGCACTGCAGGCAGAGTATGCAATGCAATAACGTTGTCACCTTTGATCTGTTGCAGCCTCCTCAGTTTGTGGACATTCCTCTGGAGGAAGACGATTCATCAGATGAAGAATACCAGCCTGATGACGAGGATGAGGATGAGACTGCAGAAGAGGTAAATGCAACTTCTAGAAAGATCTGTGTTACTCAACATGGACTTGTCTGATGGAGGCAGTGGAATGCTGTCTTCATTTTAACGTGTGAGAACAATTAACTCATCCTGGACCTTCTAGTAATTTTTCTTCAATGCTAAATTGTTCATTTGGCTAAAAAAGAGTTTTGAGGACATTAGTTGAAGTGGTGTTTGATTGTGACATGATTGATTGATTGCTTTCTGCTCTGTAGAGCTTGCTGGAAAGTGATGTAGAGAGCACTGCTTCCTCTCCTCGGGGAGCAAAACGATCTAGGACAAGGCGATCGTCTGATGAAGAGGGAGGAACACTCTGTGAGGTAAACTTGTGAGAGAGTCTTTGCTTTCTTTATAAGCAACTTTCACTATTCCTAAATAATTAACAGAGAAGCTAAACCCCAGATTAGTGCCTGAAGTTGTGGGGATGTTACAGGAGCTACGGGGGATTTGGCATCGCGCCGCAGTGGTTCCTGCGTAAGCAGTGAAGCACAACCCTTGCAGAAGGAGCTTAGTCTAAATAAACATGAGTTCTTAGAAGGAAACAGTCAGTTCTTACTCAGATAACAGTTATTTTTCTGGTTAGGTTTGAGAGGGGTGCAGGAGAACTGCTTTCTCTGCTTGGAGGAGAAAGTGATTTTGATAAAAGCAGAGAGGTATTTGTGGGGGCTGGGAGCACTCTCAGATCAGTAGGAGTATGGTAAGAGCTGAGTATCAGCAGAGAAGAGTGAGAAAGTGACTGTGAGAACTGACTGCTGAGACTGGAATTGTCAAGACATTATTGTCCTTTCTCCATTTCCATGTTCTACTTACCATGGGTTTCTTCTTGGGAGGGCTGGGAGTCTGCCACACTTCCTAGTGTTAAACAATTCAATCAGCTCTAATGATGAGACTGATGCTTGGATCTGGCATCCTCCATGGCTCAGTCTTGGGTCCAAGTTTGTTCAGAGTCTTTATCAATGACCTAGATGAAGGGATTGAATGGTCCCTCAGTAAGTTTGCAGATGACACTAAACTGGGAGGAAGTGTGGATCTGCCTGAAGGGAGGGAGGCTCTTCAGAGGGATCTGAACAGGCTGCACCCATGGGATGAGAACAGTGGGGTGAGGTTTAACAAGGCCAAGGACAGAGTGCTGCTCATGGGACAGAACCACCCCAGGGAGTGCTACAGGCTGGGGGAGACTGGCTGGAGAGCTGTCAGGCAGAGAAGGACCTGGGGGTGTTGGGTGACTGAACATGAACCAGCAGTGTGCCCAGGGGGACAGGAAAGCCAAGGGCATCCTGGCTTGTGTCAGCAGGTGGGGATGGTCTCTTCAGCCAGGGGACAGGAGCTGGGACAAGGGGCAATGGGCTCAAG
The DNA here is from genome assembly GCA_022605955.1 of Rallus limicola. NCBI lineage: Eukaryota > Metazoa > Chordata > Aves > Gruiformes > Rallidae > Rallus > Rallus limicola. The sequence goes on from JAKCOZ010000082.1 coordinate 1,094,805, forward strand.
CTGCCCCAGGGCAGGGTCAGCTCAGCTGGGAGGGCAAAGTTCTTCCCTGGCAGAGTTGTGGGGCTGTGGCCCAGGCTGCCCAGGGAGGGGCTGAGTCCCCTTCCCTGGGGGTGTTTAACAGAGGGGAGATGAGGTGCTCAGGGATCTGGTTCAGCACAGGATGGGAACGGTTGGACTTGAGGATCTTAAAGGGCTTTCCCAGCCTGGTGACTCTGTGATCTTCTAAATGTCTTTTGGATAACAAATTTATTTGTAATTTCTGAAGATCAAGGTCAGTGTAATCCAGAGAATCAGTTTCCTTCTGTGAAGGGTTTCTCTCCTTTCTGTTGTGCTGGACTCTGGTCAAACAGGGAAGTTTGTGTTCTGTCCTTGAAAATTTCTGTTCTAAATCAAGTCTTTTAACACAAAGGCCTTTTTAATTAGATGGAGAAGGTTACTACACCTGTTGTTAGACATATTAGTGCTGAAGTAGTTCCCATGGGACCTCCACCACCTCCTAAACCAAAGCAAAACAAAGACAGCACGTTCATGGAGAAGCTTCATGCAGTGGATGAAGAGCTGGCTTCAAGCCCAGTGTGCATGGATTCTTACCAGGTACTGGTTTTGGGGTGCTAGTGGTGTCACTTGGAGTATTTCTGGTGCTCTCTGCTGTTAATTTCACTGCTTTCTGCTCTCTTTTTCTAATTTTAAATGGGAAGTTGAATCTGTAGCATGTAGCACACCAGCTCTGTGAGAGAACAGAGGAGGCTGTTAGTAAAGTGTTAGTGACTTAGCTTCTTACTAAGTGTGTGTGCTCATTTGCTGCTGTTGCTGTGGCTGTTAAATGTAAAACTGTGATGTTTATGCCACTACTGAAGAGAGTTTTGAGTTGGAAAGACACCCTGTCAGCTTAGTTGTGTTTTGTGGGCAGGTATCCTATGCATTTTGGTTGTAAAGAGACCCACTTTCATGTTAATAATGAGAAAAACATTCTTAATTAAGTTATTTATTATATTATTATATTGCAAATGGTTTAATGGTGAGAGGAAGGAAAGGGAAGTTTCCTTTCTTGGACTACAGAAGGAAAACGATGATTTCTCAAGGTCCCTTCCAACCCCTATGATTCTGTGATTGTAGCAGGAAGCTTTTTGGTGTTGGACTCTCTTGCTGGGCTGAAAGCCTTGCTGCTGGAGAAACTGACAACAGCAGAGACCTCATTCTGTTGTGCTTTCCCTTCCCCTTTCAGTCTCTGGATGACAGCCTCATTGCCTTCCGAACCCGATCCAAGAGGCCGCTGAAGGATGTTCCTCTTGGTCAGCTGGAGGCTGAGCTCCGAGCCCCAGATATCACCCCTGACATGTATGATCCCAACACTGCAGATGATGAAGAGTGGAAAAGGTGGCTTGGAGGACTCATGAATGATGATGTGGAGAATGAAGGTATGAGAGATGCTTTCTTCTCATTCACTGGAGTTGAGGGTTACACTGAAAGCCTGGAGCTTTTTCTTTACCTTACCTTGGGGTGCATCAGGAGGAGTGTGGGCAGCAGGGCACAGGAGGGGATCCTCCCCCTCTGCTCTGCCCTGCTCAGGCCCCAGCTGGAGTGTTGTGTCCAGTGCTGGGCTCCCTGGGATCAAAGGGACAGGGATCTCCTGGAGAGAGTCCAGAGGAGGGATATGGAGATGCTGAAGGGCCTGGAGCATCTCCCCTGGGAGGAAAGGCTGAGGGAGCTGGGGCTGTTCAGCCTGGAGAGAAGAAGACTAAAGGGGGGACCTTATTAATGGTCATCAATATCTGAAGGCTGGGACACGGCGGGACATGGCCAGTCCTTTCTCAGTGTCTGTGGGGACAGGACAAGGGGTGATGGCCTCAAGCTGAAGCACAGTGGAACATGTGGAAGAACTTCTTCCTGGTGAGGGTGAGGGAGCCCTGGGACAGGCTGCCCAGGGGTGTGTGGAGTCTCCTTCTCTGGAGAGATTCAAGACCTGTCTGGACACCTATCTGTTCAATATGAGCTGGGGAGCTGCTTTGGCAGGGGGTTGGACCTGATGATCTCTGGAGGTCCTTTCCAACCCCTGTGATTCTGTAATATGTGTGTGTTTTGCATGCCATCAGCTCTCCTCAGCATCTCCCCAGACACTTGTGAGGGCTTTTAAACTTCATATTTCTCACTTGTAACTATTTCCTTGCTGACACATGCAGTAAGTGCAACTATCAATGACAGCTGCAGCCCTTAATCCATGGTGTTGTGTCATGGAGCTGGCAGCACTGCTACACCTGAATCTGTCATGCTCTTGTTAGGGACATACAGCCTGTGCTTGGCTGGAAACAACCATTTTGTTCTTCCAACAGCAGCTGTGGGGCTTGACTTCCCCCTGTCCTGAATTTATCAGTTGCTTATAGCTGTGCAAATTGAATACAAACCACAAGTTGAAACAATACTACTTGGCTTTTTCTAAATTTAGTTGAAATTTGGGTCACAGAGAATAAATCCAACTTTTCTAAATGGGAAAGCCTACAAATAAGGATGCCAGTAGCTCTGTTGGGAAAGAGGATGAGCTTGATACTGCTGCTGTAAAAGAACCACAGAGATAATTTCAAGCAGGAATTGTAGCTCTGTTTGTGCCAGGTAAGCAGTAAAGAAAGTGCTTCTGCTTCTGGCTACTGGTTGATCTTGGGGCAGAGTAAAGACTTTTCAAAACTTGCTTTGTTTTAGATGAAGCAGATGATGATGATGACCCTGAGTACAACTTCTTGGAAGACCTGGATGAACCAGATACAGAAGACTTCAGAAACGATCGTGCTGTGAGAATAACCAGTAAGTCCTTTGGGAATCCCATCTCCTTTCTTGTCAGGAGTAGTGACTCCTTTTGAAAAGCCAGTGTTTTGTTGCAAAGAATTTGCTGTGTTGGCTAATTATAACAAATTCAGAATTGAATCTTTGCCTTATAGCTTGAGTGTAATTAAAGTTTCTCCAAGTCTTCACCATCTCCAAGTTAGTCTTATAAGCATAGTGCTTCTCATCTTCTCAATAAAGCCTGGCTTAGGTCTTACTACAGGTTAATGTGACTTCATATTTAACTCTGAAACTTTGTTTGTATGAGAGATTTCTGAATCAGAACAGCCTCAGCTGAAGACTTTTGTGTCCAGCCCAAAAAGGGAATATATTGAGGACCTTTCCTTCTTGGTCCTCCCTCTGCTAGGGGAGGGTGTCCCTGTGCAAGAAGAGGGTCTCCCTCTGCAAGGGGGATTCCTTAAATGACTGGATTGCCAAGTGTTTGTTGAAAAAAGGAATCTTCATGCTTGTTTTTAATTTGCTTGCAGAAAAGGAAGTGAATGAACTGATGGAGGAGCTGTTTGAGACGGTAAGTGATAGATTTGGTGTAACACCAGAGAACAGATCTTTCTCAGGTCTGCATGAAACCTCTCAAGCCATAAAGGGGTGATCTGGGTGAGACATGAAGGGCTCAACCATAAGACTCTTAATTTTTAGCCTTGGGAAGGAACATATATAAGAACTTCCAGAGATGAATGTCTGTGCTGAGAGGATCAGCATGAGCTTTATTAGCTAAAGACAGTAGGTGGTGAATATCCTTCTTGAGCTTGCTGTATTGCTGACTGGTGCTCCACACTTGCTCTCAGTTTCAGGACGAGATGGGTTTCTCTAACATGGAAGATGAAGGTCCAGAAGATGAAGATAACGTTACAGAGTCACGGCCCAATTTTAATACCCCACAAGCACTTCGGTAGGATCCTCTGATTATGGACATAAACTTAAAAGAAATTAATATAAATAGTAACAACTCTGTTGTTACAAAAAGCCTGTGGTAACCTGCAGCTGCACAGTGCCATCCACCAAAGAGAAGGTGCTTGTTTTGCACAGGTAGCTGGTTTGAAAGCTCAGAGCCATTTTAAAAAATGAGATGATTACCTTTTTAGATGTATTTATGAGATTGAACACTTAAGTTGATCCTCTTTATCTGCCAACTTTGGCTTTACTGGTTGTGTTGGGTTTGAAGAAGGTGACTGCAACAATGACAGTAGAATAATAAGATGTGTTAGGTTGGAAGGGACCTTCAAAGACCATCCAGTCCAACCCCCTGCAGAGAGCAGGAGCATCCTCACTAGATCAGAGCCCCATCAAGCCTGACCTTGAGGAGCTGATTTGACTGAATCTGTCACCTTATCTTCTAAGTAAACAGCTTAGACATAATGGTGGCCTTTACAGTTGTTCCAGACCAAGGTCTTTTTCCTTAGAAAAGTCTGGAAATTGGCTTTTGATGACTTTTGCTCTGGGTTGTACTTGGAATGGGGCTTTGAGGAGGAAAGGGTCTGGAGCATTTCTTTCTAGCTATGATACCTCTCTATTTAACCCATTACAGGAACTGCAGTGGGAATGGTGTCTCCTTCTTTATGGGGCAGATCAGTTCAAGATCAAGCTGTATCTGTTTGGGAAAGGAGCTAAAATGAAGGCTGGAGTTTCTTGGTGCTCTCTCTGGGGTGAGCAGTACCAGAGGGGAGCACAGCAGTTCTTAAACCAGCTACAGATTAAAAGCAGGGAAACTCTGTGCTGTGTCTTATTTGTACCTGTTTGTGTTTGATAATGGCTGGATGGATTCCTTTTTCTTTGGTGAGCAGTTCTCCCAATTGTTTCTTCATAGAATCACAGACTGGTCTGGGTTGGAAGGGACAGAAATATGTGTGTCCTCTTTCCTGCTACAGCTTTTGCTCTAGTTAATCAGCATCAAGCTAGATATTACTTCAATGTTATTTTTTTAAAATTTAAATTAAGAGCATTTGAGCCAGGGTAGGATCTTTCTGGAAACACTCATGGTAAAACACCACCCCTACCCCCTTGGGTTCAGACATTATTGATGACAGAAGCTAATTAAGATCGATTCTGCTGTGGTATCTTGGATCCTGATTGGATTTTGGATCCTTGCTGGGTTATCTTGGATCCTGATTACTGTTAAGAGTATCTGAATACCCCAGTGTGGGACACATGGGATGTGATGGGGATGGTGTCCAAGACTGTTAACTGTCCTTGCAATAAGCAGTTGAAGCATTGCAGCCCAGAAGGATTTATGTGCAAGTCAACTGTGCTTGCACACAAACTGTACAATTTTCAAGCTGGAATATGCTTGTCAAAGTTCTGATGTTCTTAAACTGTACATCCCTGATATCCTCAACAAATGGGAAGGGTTATGAAACCTTGTGTTGGTTACATTTCAATCTGCCTGATCTCCAAACAGGTTTGAAGAACCTCTGGCCAACTTACTGAATGAACAACACCGAACAGTGAAGGAACAGCTGGAGCAGCTGCGAATGAAGAAGTCCTCCATCAAACCACCTCAAGAGACAGAGAAATCCAAACCTCAAAATGAGAAGCCTCTCCAGAGCCTTGTTCTGGACAATGTGCAAAGAAAGAGGCTCCAGCAGCAAATGCAGCAGGTAATAAATGTCTGATCTGACTTAATTTGCTGTATTCTGGGGTGGGGGGAAGCTGATGGTACAGCCAGCACTCCCTTAAATTTATTGAGAACTCTACATTTGGAGCTGAAGCTTTCATAGGTGGTGTTGACATGCCCAATTCCACACTACAAGGCAATTTGAATGGTAAAAGCAGTCTTTATTTCTTGGCATCTCTGTTTGCTGTCCTGGCTGTGTTTGAATCCTGACTATAAGCTGTCAAAATCCCCTGTTTTCACCAAGGTTCTGAGAACATTCCTTCTGATGTAGTTGGGATTTCTTTTTCCCCCCCCTCTCACCACACAAAACTGTAGAAATTCAGTGACAACACTTATAAAGCTGTCTGTCAGCAGCAGAGATAGAGAGCTGTACTTGGAGAATTGTTTTTCCCTGTGCATATAAAATTCAAGAGGACTTCTCCAAACCTGAAGCTCTCCATCACCTTGATCTCACAAGGACAAAGTACTCTGGTTTTCTGTGAACTTGATACAAGCTTTGAGTAGTGGTTTATTATTCTGTCTGCCTCAAACAGTGTCATGTCTTGGTCTGTGACAGTAAGGAAAGGACACAGACCTCTCAAACACCACCCAAAGAAATTAAACCTGCCTTAGATGTGTAGAGTAAATGATGGTTTTAATTTTTCAGCTGCATAAAGGTGCTGTTTGTGTGCATATGGGGAGTTTGGATAGCTGGAGTCCTTGTTTCTGATGAAATACTTAAGTATTTAATTAGGAAAATAGTCCTTTCTGTATCCATTGGTATGGTATGAGATTGGCACAAAACTAAGAACTACCCCAAGACTTCAACAGATGATGTGTTCCACTCCAAATGTCCCCCCTCAGCTTCCCATTGCTTACAAGGGTGTTTTTTACATCAGAATGTGATTTTGGGGGATGCTCAGGAGATGTTTCTTGTGCCTCTATACTTATGCTTTCCAATTTCTTGGATTTCTGATCCACTGAAAACAACCATTTGTTTGATTTTCTTCTTCAAGCATGTTCAGCTTCTGACTCAAATCCATCTTCTTGCAAGTTCCAACCCTGCTTTAAGTTCAGAGGCCAGTACTACCAGGATGTTTTTGGTAAGGATATGTCTAAAATCAGAGTTACATGAATTCTAATAATTACTGGAGATGTTTGGAGAGCTTAATTTATTTAATTGATCCCATCAAATGGAGAGAGGCTACCACCCAATCAGGGAATGATGTTGGCTTACTATGAGCACACTCAGCACTTAGAGAAATAATTCACATGATGCTGATGAGTAACAATGCTTTGACTTGATGTGTCTTTGTATTATTTTGTTGTTTTCTTGGAAATACTGAAAGCAAAGTGCAGAAAAACACAGCTACTGTAATTGGTGAACATTCCACAACCTTCAAAGGTTCTGGAAAGTGGGGGGATTAAAACAAATCACAGAATCACCAGGTTGGAAAAGCCCTTTAAGATCCTCAAGTCCAACCCTTCCCATCCTGTGCTGAACCAGATCCCTGAGCACCTCATCTGCCCTTTTTGAAACACCCCCAGGGAAGGGGACTCAGCCCCTCCCTGGGCAGCCTGGGCCACAGCCCCACAACTCTGCCAGGGAAGAACTTTGCCCTCCCAGCTGAGCTGAGCCTGCCCTGGGGCAGCTTGAGCCCATTGCCCCTTGTCCCAGCTCCTGTCCCCTGGCTGAAGAGACCAGCACCCACCTCTCTGCACCCTCCTGGCAGGGCAGGGGAGGTGGGGAGAAGGTCTCCCCTCAGCCTCCTCTTCTCCAGGCTCAACACCCCCAGCTCCCTCAGCTGCTCCTCAGAGGATTTGCCCTCCAGCCCCTTCCCCAGCCTGGTTGCCCTTCTCTGGACTGGCTCCAGGACCTCCATGTCCTTCTGATGCTGAGGAGCCCAGAAAAGAAATAATTCCTCTGCTTTCTTCCTAGCTCTTCAACACTCCAAACCAACCCCTACAACATTCCACTTCATTTTTGATGCCTGTCACTTCACCTGCTTTTATTTCTGTGTCTGACTCTGCAGAGTGAGCTGGGGAACTTCGCTCGCAGCTCCGTGCTCCTTCGTCAGTCGTTCAACCCCAAGTTCCAGACCATGTTCCAGCCCTGTAACTTGAAGGGAGCCTTGCAGCTCATTGAAGATTTTCATGCCCAAGTCCAAGTTGACTGGAGCCCTCGTAAAGCTGTGAAGAAGAGTGGTATGTGTTTGAAGGGAAGAGAGGTGGGGAAGTGTTTTCACTGGGGGATTATTTCATGCCAGGCATGCAATCTCCAGGTGAGATGAAGTTCAGGCTGCTGTTTATAATTTCTTTAACCATTTTTTTTAATTTGGGGAGATAACTTCTAGGTAAAACCCATCCACTTTCTGCCTTTCTGCTGCTTAGACTTGCAGCACAGCAAAGCATGTTAGATTGAGGCTGCAGAATCATAGAATCATAATCCTGCCACTTAATTGTTCTGATGTTTGGAGCTTCACAATCCTAAAACCCTAGAAGAGTTTGAGTGGGAAGTGCCCTCAGATCCCCCGTAGTGTTCCCCTCCCCTGGGTGGGGACACCCTTTTGCAGCCCAGGGTTCCCAAAGCCTCATCCAACCTGGGCTGGAATACAAAACTGTCAAACTGGAAATAACCATTGTGATGTGTTGGCTGACACACATCAAGGAAACATTCCCTTTGCTGGGTTGTTTTAGTAAAGAAAAAGCTCCAAACTGTTGGTTTCTAATATTTGATTTGTGATTTTTCTACTACCTGGAGAGTGAACTCACTTGAAGAAAACCAACCCAGAACTCTTTATGGCTGATTTTTCCACCTAGACCAAGGAGAAGATGGAAGAGGAAAGCAATTTTGCCTTTTGCTGATGTAAACTTAAGGGCAAAAACTGGGAAACAGGCAAATTTTGAAGATCAAGGAGGTGATCTCTCTTTGCAGTGGAGTACAAGAAACAGTGTTATCACCATCAGTTGTGAAAAGCATTATTTGTCCATGTGTATGTCTGTCCTTACTGTTAATCCTTCCCACAGCCAGTGAGTTTCCATGTTTGCCAAAGCAAGTGGCATGGATTTTGGCAACAAGGAGAGTCTTCATGTACCCTGAGTTACTGCCAATATGTTCCTTGAAAGCAAACCCTCCCAGGGACAAGATTATCTTCACCAAGGCAGAGGACAAGTAGGTGCTTAGAATTAGTGAATAAAATACCCAAAAATGAGACTAATTTTTGAGAAGAATTGGTGGGATACAAACTTTTTGGGATATCAGTATTGCACAACTCCACATCCCCCATCCAAACAACAATCTGCTGTACTGTCTAAAAAGCCTTTTAATCTTTTTTTTTTTTTCTCCCCTCATTTCTTTATCAGTTTATTAGCTTTAGGTTTGAAACATTTTGAAGGGACAGAATTTCCAAAGCCTTTGATCAGCAAGTATCTCTTGCCAACAAAAACTGCCCACCAGCTCACAGTCCGGATCAAAAATCTCAATATGAATCGAGCTCCTGACAACATCATCAGAGTGAGTGAGATGTTGAGATGTTGAGATGTTGAGATGTTGAGATGTTGAGATGTTGAGATTATGGTTCAGGATTTTTCCATCTTTGTCTTCCTGGTTGGTGTTTGTTGTAGATGAAGAGATGTAGAGAGGTGCTGTTTGTTCCAGGGACCTGTTTGTAGATGTTGCTGACGCTTTCTTAAAAGGAAATAACAGGATCTTAGGGTTGGAAGGCAGCTCCAGAGATTGAGTCCAACCCCCTGCCAAAGCAGGGTCCCTAGGGCAGGGCACACAGGGCCATGTCCAGATGGGGCTGGAATCTCTCCAGAGAAGGAGACTCCACACCCCCCTGGGCAGCCTGTCCCAGGGCTCCCTCACCCTCACTGGGGAAAAGTTCTTCCCCATGTTGGTGCAGAACTCCCTGTGCTCCAACTTGAGCCCATCACCCCTTGTCCTGTCCCCACAGACACTGAGCAGAGGCTGCCCATGTCCCCCTGTGTCCCACCCTTCAGCTATTGATCCCCATTGATCAGATCCCCTCTCAGTCTCTTCTCTCTAGGCTGAACAGCCCCAGCTCCCTCAGCCTTTCCTCACAGGGGAGATGCTCCAGGGGTTTAATCACTTTTGTAGCCCTTTGGACTCTCTCCAGGAGATCCTTGTCTTTTTTTGTACTGGGATCATGTCCTTAAAGGCATAATCTAGAGGGGGACTAGTCAGGATTAGGCTGTGGATGGACTTGATGATATTAAGAGTCTCTTCCAACCAAGATGATTCTATGAAAGGTGCTGGTTCCAGTCAGGCTGAAGGTCCTCCTGGGCAGATAAAGCTGAGAGAGAATAAGAGAAGAGCAGAATAAGAAGGAGAAACACTTAAAGCCAAGTACACCTGCACATCTGCTGAACTTAGAGAGAAACCAAGCCAGCCATGAGCTCTTGTTTAGTGTTTAGAAGAATTTTTAATGTTTCTCTGGGTAGTGTTGTATTAAAGTAGTAGTGATGAGAAGCACTTCACTCACACGAGCGCTTCCACAGAGCACCAACTTTATCCTACATCCCAGCAGTTACTGACCAGGTGATCTGACCTCAGTCTTCTTGTCTTGCATTCCCTCCTGCCTTCATGCAGTACTATAAAAAGACAAAGCAGCTGCCTGTTCTGTTCAGGTGCTGTGAGGAAATCCAGCCCAGTGAGTGGAAGCCACCGGTGTACAGAGAAGAGCATCGCCTCCCGTTTTGGCTAAAGGTAGGTCCTGCTGTTCATCATCCAGTGTGGGTGTTTGGTGGTTGATTTCTTTTCTTTGGGGCTTGTTTGGGTTGGGTTTTTTTTTCTTCCTTTACAGCCTAGGACCAGAGTGGGTTATTTCCTTAGCCTGTAGCTCTGAAGGCAAAAGGTAATGGGATTGTATTGCATGGGAGCCTGTGTTTAGCCTGAGTCTAGCTAGGAAACATAGCAAGAGCAGCAGTTCTTAGCAGCCCAAAGCTACTCTTGGTGCTGGTCTGCCCAGCAGCAGCGTGTGATTTGAGTTATCCTGGACATGTAGCATTGTCACAGCCTTGTTTTGCCAGATGAGTGTGTTTCTGCTGGCTCTGATTTGCTGGGTTGATTTTATTCAGCATAGTCTGACCCTTCTCTTAGAGTTAGCAGTGTTGCCCTCTTTCCTGCTGTATTGCAGGTGTGAGAGAGGGTGAGTTCTTCCCCCTTAAATCCTCACCTGAGAGGAAAGAAGAAATCTGGGGGCTTGAGCTGGGTTATTTTCAGGTGTTATTTGTCTCCTGATTTGGAAGGATTCTTTCTCTGAGATTCTTTATGTAAGGAAGATTAAGCCAGAGGCATAGTGACCATGCCTGCTTGTCCTTCAAGGAGGATGGTGTCCAAGGAAGGAATTGGGCTCAGATGCCATAAACACCCATTCTCTTAATCACCCATTTTACTTCACTGTTGGGGTGAAGCTTCCTCCCCACAATATCTTGTCTTTGCCAAAGCAGCCTTTATAAAGCCACTTAGTTCTGTTGTTTCTTTCAGGCTCCCAGATGCCTTTGAAGGTGTTGGAATAAAACTCATATAAAAAGTAGCATATAGTATAAAGTAAATAACAGACACTTCACTTTGGAAGCAAGTTTCTGTCACCTTCTGTGCTGCTCTTTGAAGGTGGTACTAGAGGAAAAAGCCTTTGGGCTGGACTAATAACTTCTTGTTCCCTTTAGGCAAGCTTGCCCTCCATTCAGGGGGAGTTGAAGCAATTAGCAGAAGATGCAAGGGAGATGCCAGGTTCACCTGATGCAGAATCTGTCTTTTTGGGGCCAGGAAAGGAAACTCCAGACACAGAACATGATGAAAAATACCCTCTGCTTATGCCAAAGGGACTGGTACTGACCTTAAAGCCTCTTGCTAATCGATTCTCTAGGAGAGCATGGAGGAGGCAGAGGTCTTCAGCTCTGAAGCCTGTCCTCATTCGACCCAGCCCTTGTCTGCAGCCCACTTCCAACCCTGTTAACATCCAGAAGACTGTGAAGCTGTCCCAGTCAGAAGCTCCTCCCAGCAAAGTTATGGTTCAGATTCCTCGCCTAATCCAGCCCGCTACAGTCATGCAGACGGTGCCAGGAGTGCAGCCTCTCAACGTTCCAACAGTGGTAGGAAGTGGGGAGAGCTTGGAATTTCCAAACATGCTCCCCACTTCCCATTCAGACTCCAGACAAGCTTTCTCAGCTGCTGTGCCACCAGCTCTGGTGTCCTCAAATCCAGTAACTTTTCAGCCCAAACTGATGTTGCCAGCCTTGGCTGGAGCAAAGGCCCGCAAGCCTTGTGCTCGCAAGGGCTACCAGAAGAAAAAGGGGACAAAATCCACCCCACTGATAAAGACTTCACCCCTCATTCAGCCCTCTCCTGTCATCCTGACTGTTCCTGCCACCACGGTGAAGGTGGTTAACATAGGCAATGGCTGCAATATGATCCAGCCCATAAACGCAGCGGTTGGTAGAGGCACTCAGGCCATTCCAGTTACAACCTTACTGGTCAATCCATCCCCTTTCCCATGTCCCTTAAATCAACCTCTAGTGACTTCCTCAATCCCTTCGTTGATAGTCTCTCCTAACCCTGTTAATCTTCCTGCTTCATCGGTGGGTGACAATGAAGAGCAGCTCAATCTGGTTCCTTCCTGCCCTGCTGCCACCAACAAAACCACCTTTCCAACGGTGGAGCCCAAGGTTGAACACCCAGAGCTGTATGTTCCATGCTCTGCTGTCTCCCCCAAGAATGAGAGTGCTCCAAATCCCACTTCTTCAAGTAATGGCAGTCAGGAGAAGGTAAATAAGAGTGACTGCTGTAGCTGGGCAGTGGTAGGAGGAGAGGAGAACGCTCCTGAGGCGTTGTCTGTGGACCTTCTGCCTCACTTAGAAGATCCAGATGAAGCAGTGAAAATGGAGCCTGAAGATGTAAATGATGCCACCAAAGAGGTAAATCCAGGACAGAAGAGGGATCTTTTATGTTCTGAAGTGAAGGAGGAATTCATGCTGGGTCTTGGCCAGGAGCTGAACATGGAGACTGCGTGTTCATGCTCAAATGACCTGAAAGAAGTCAAAAAGGAGCAGGCTCTGTGTGATGAGAAGGGGGAAGAGGAGCGACGGGCACTGCAGTCATCCCCCCATGGTGAAGAGCAGATGGATGCAGGTGTTGTTGCTGGACCACAAGTGAACAGTGAATCTCCAAAGAACCTTCTGTACACAGCAGATGTTGAGGCAGAATTTAGCAGTCCTTTAGGAAGGCCAGAGGATTCATCCAGTATAGATGGACAGTCTGTGGGGACACCAGCTGGCCCTGAAACTGGAGGAGAGAGAGAAGGACAGGAAGAGGAGGAAGAAGATGACTTTGATGACTTTACACAAGATGAGGATGAAGAAATGTCATCAGCCTCAGAAGAATCTATCCTTTCAGTGCCAGAACTGCAGGTAAAAGCAACCAAAACCTTAAACTTCTTGACAGACAGTGGTGTCCTGAGACAGTCAGGGCAAATCCCATTTTGAATCCAGTTGGGAAACTGGACTGTCAGTAGGATAACAGCACAGTGTTGTGCTGTTGTATAGATAAATTGCACACTGCATTTTTCTGAGGAGGTTTTAAGTCCAAGCTAGAGGAACACCTTGCAGATATGCAGGTTTAAGTTCTGCTGAGCTGTAAGGACTTCCTCCACTGGGGCTGTTGTTTAAACAGGTAGTACTTTTTGGGTCATAATTCCAGCAAGCCTTTAAGAACTAAGAGGATCAGGAAGGAATCTTAAGGCTTTAAATTGGCACATTCTGGAATGGAATTTTCCCTGTGATACAAAAATAGGCAATTCTGGTGGTTGGTAACTCTGTCCCTTCAGTAGAATCATAGAATCCCAGCCTGGGCTGGGTTGGGAGGGACCCCAAGGATCACAAAGCTCCAAACCCCTGCCACAGGCAGGGTCACCAACCTCCAGGCCTGGAGCTACACAAGGTTGCCCAGGGCTCTATCCAACCTGGCCTTGAACACCCCCAGGGATGGGGCATCCACCCCCTCTCTGGGCAGCCCCTTCCAGCCCCTCCCCACTCTCTCTGCACAGAACTTCTCCCTAAGATCTCCTCTCCCCATTCCCTCCTTTATCCTTGGGTTGGGCAGATGTTGAACTTGGCTGTTAGAGTGATGGGGTGATCTAGGTGCTGAATGACATGAAACACTGAAAGAAAACATGGTGGGGGTGTGTGTCTGTTGTTGCTTTCTAAGGAGACAATGGAAAAACTTACTTGGCTTGCAACTGAGAGACGCTTAAGCCAAGAAGGAGATTCTGAAGAAGAAAATTCCCAGGAAGAGAACTCTGAGCCTGAGGAAGAGGAGGAGGAGGAAGGAGAAGGAATAGAAACTCTGCAGAAAGATGATGAAATATGTGGAGATACCTCAGAGGAACCTAAATCTGCCTTCACGTTGACTAAGACGGCCCCGCAGGTGGAAGCCCACAGAATGCCAGCAGGTACCTTCTGTGGGGTGTTTCTGACACGTGGGGGGGTGGGGAAATAGAGCTGATCCCTGTGATAAAAGCCAAAACCACTGAGAAACTGTATTGGAGTTGGATTTCACATAGCCTGCCTGAGCTTAGTGATGCTTTCCACCTGGAAGTGAAACTCTGCCACAGTCACAAAGCAGCTCTTGCCATAGAAACCCTTGTGCACATGAACCTAGTGACTTCAGTCTAGCATCATGCATTGATGCTCCCAAAATATGCAGGCCTAAGATCTGTTTCTATCAGCTAATACCCAAAACCTGTATAGCAACAAAGATAAATAGTCAAATCTTTCCTAAATCAACCTCTGATACACAAGGTCACATTGGGGAAAACCAAATTAAAACCTTATGTTAATAGAGTGTAGCAAGTGGTAGGTGGATTTGAGCAGTGAACTTGGAGGTGGGGGAGTTCTTAATCTAAAGACAGAAAAATCTTGATGTAGCAACTCTTACTACACAGTTTTTGATCCCTAATATGTGATGCTGGGTATTTATCTGGGACTTGATTCAGGGAAATAGTAAGGGAAAAAGAATAATTTGCAGGTGTTGCAGCTGGCTCTGATGCTCATCTCACCTGCTGTCATCTGGTTGCCCCTGGTGTGCAGTAGATGTATCTATTAGTTCTTTCTACCTTAACTGCTGAGTAACAGCTCAGAGGGACTTGTTTTTCCAGAGGTTTCTCCTGTCAGTTGCAATCAAACAACCAATTTAAAATACTCTAGCCTGTCTGATTAATGAAATGTGTATTGCTTGTATGCTTAGGGGAGAGTGTGAGCAGTTAATTTATAGAATCCCAGCCTGGGCTGGGTTGGAAGGGACCCCAAGGGTCACAGAGCTCCAACCCCCCTGCCACAGGCAGGGACACCAACCTCCAGGCCTGGAGCTACACAAGGTTGCCCAGGGCCCCAGCCAACCTGGCCTTGAACACCCCCAGGGACGGTGCACCCACCCCCTCTCTGGGCAGCCCCTTCCAGCCCCTCCCCACTCTCTCTGCACAGAACTTCCCCCCAATCTCTCCTCTCCCCCTTCCCTCCTCCAGCTTCACTCCAGCCCCCTTGTCCTGCCAGGCTCTGCCCTTGAACAAGCTGATTCCCCTCCTGTTCCTCTGCTCCCTTCAGGGACTGGCAGGCTGCAATGAGGTCCCCCCACAGCCTTCTCTTCTCCAGGCTGACCCAGCCCAGCTCCCTCAGCCTCTCTCCAGAGGGGAGCTGCTCCAGCCCTCTGAGCATCTCCAGGGCTCCTCTGACCCCTCTCCAACAGCCCCACATCTCTCTTGTCCTGGGGCCCCAGCTCTGGACACAGGACTCCAGCTGGGGCCTCCTGAGGGCAGAGCAGAGAGGGACAATCCCCTCCCTGTCCCTGCTGCCACCCCTCTGCTGATGGAGCCCAGGATACTGTTGGCCTGGTATCACTATTCATCACTAACCCTGAAAATCTACCTCTCTCTTGCAGTATTGTCCTGGAAGAGCAGTTGTCTGCTGGCCCAGGGAGTGTACAAAAAGTACCTGCACAACCTACTTTGTGCTTCTTCACAGGAGAAAACCTGAAAGCCCCTGGGAAGAGCAGGAGTTCCCACAGAACCAGGAATAAGAGGGGACGGGCTCGTGCCAGCAAAGATACATCTAAGCTGCTCCTCTTGTATGATGAAGACATCCTGGAAAGAGATCCCCTGCGGGAGCAGAAAGATCTGGCCTTTGCACAAGCCTATCTAAGCAGGGTGAGCTGGGGGGTGACCCAGGAATAGGAATGGGGGACACTTGTACCCATCTACCATAACTGCCAGTTCTCACTGGGGGTGTGACTGGTTGGGATGAACTTAGCCCAGCTCCCAGCTCCCTGGATGGTGGTCCTTTACCTCTTAAACCATCTTCATTGTGACCTGTGAGTTCTCTTGCTTTTGCTCTTCCTTTTCCCTCTCTGGGGAGGTGGGGAGTGGGTGAGGGGCACTGGGGTGCTTAGCTGCTGGCTGCAGTCCATCTGCACCGCACTGCATCTCTGTTTTGGAATTTCCTAGGTGGCAGTTTGGTTCCCTTCTCTCTCATGAGCAGTTCAAATTTAGCTTTAAGGAATCTTAGGATGTGTAAGGGACCTTTGGAAGTCATCTACTCCAACCCCCTGCAGCATGCAGGGACATCCTCAGGAGATCAGGTCGCTCAGAGCCCCATCAAGCCTGACCGTGAATGTCTCCAGGGATGGGGCCTCCACCACCTCTCTGGGCAGCCTGTTCCAGTGATCCACCACCCTCAGAGGGAAGAACTTTTTCCTAATCTCCAACCTCAATCTCCCTTTTTCTAGTTTAAAACCCTCACCCCTCATCCTATCACTCCATGCCCTTGGGAACAGTTCTTCCCTGGGGTTCTTAGAGGCACCTTCAAGTACTGGAAGGCCGCTATAAAGTCCCCCCAGAGCCTTCTTTTCTCCAGGCTGGACAAGCCCAACTGTCTTAGCCTGGGAGGCACCAGCCCAACTCTCTCAGCCTGTCTCCATAGGAGAGCTGCTCCAGCCTTTGGAGCACTTTTGTGGCCTCCTCTGGACCTGCTCCAGCAGCTCCATGTCCTCCTTGTGCTGATGGCTCCAGAGCCGGACGCAGGAAGAGACTTAACAAAACTCAAAGCACCGTGTAAATTCTGAATAGAAAGATCAAAAATCACTAAATTAACTTATTTTCTTCCTGCTGTAAAGGTCTCTTGCTTCTTCCAGGTACGTGAGGCCTTGCAGCACGTTCCTGGCAAGTATGAAGACTTCCTTCGTGTTATCTACGAGTTTGAGGTTGGCACGGACAAGCGAACGGCTGTGGATCTCTATTGCACTTTACAGAAGCTCTTGCATGACTGGCCACAGTTGCTTACAGATTTTGCTGCCTTTCTTTTACCAGAACAAGCTTTGGAGTGTGGCCTGGTAGGTAGAATGCAAGGAGGAGACTAGATTTTTTTTGTTTTAAGTGGACAACGTGGATGCTTGTGGGAGTGAAAGAATATGGAGCTTTTCCTAGGGTGAGGAAGGTAAACAGCTGGGAAGTGGCTTGCTTATCTTGCTGCTATACTGATCAGAATTGAAAAGTCCAGTGTTTAAGTCTCACACTGAGTTTAACTGGGGAGAACTGGCCTTTCCCAGTCACATCGCAGAACCTGACTGGACACCCACTGTGCAGACACCCAGCAAGTGGAATGGTTCCCTTGTCTCACAAACCAGCTTTGTAAGGTAGAGGTTTTCCACCTGCTAATGTTCCTTCTGGATTTTCCTCTCTTAACATGAGTTTGGGTGAGGGAAAACTTCCTAGCTCCCATAATTCCTGGTCCCACAAAGTCATGTTTCTCCTCCATCCATCCATCCATCCCTCCATCTCCTCCCAGCACTGTGCTGGGTGTCAGGGCAGATGGAAAGCAAATACCATGACAGGCATTTTCTAGCTTGCTTAAACCCAACTAGAGATGCTTGGAAAACAGGTTCTTAGACATGAGGGTGAATCTTTGTCTCTTGGTCAGTTTGAAGAGCAGCAAGCCTTTGAGAAAAGCCGCAAGTTCCTCAGGCAGCTGGAGATTTGTTTCGCTGAAAATCCTGCCCACCATCAAAAGATCATCAAAGTTCTGCAGAGTTGTGCTGACTGCCTCCCCCAGGAGATTGCAGAGGTAATTGGGGGATCATCTTCTACTCAGCTTCTCCCCAAACAGCACCATTAGCTGGGCTGTTTCCCCGTTCCCATGTGCTGCTCTTGGAGACCATGAATGTTCAGCAACCCCTCCATGGGGGGGTATTTCTATGCTAAGTTGGTAGCTGGCTGGGAATGACCTCTAAATAGCACACAGAATCACACACAGAATCCCAAGGTTGGAAAAGCCCTTTAAGATCCTCAGGTCCAACCGTTCCCATCCTGTGCTGAACCAGATCCCTGAGCACCTCATCTCCCCTCTGTTAAACACCCCCAGGGAAGGGGACTCAGCCCCTCCCTGGGCAGCCTGGGCCACAGCCCCACAACTCTGCCAGGGAAGAACTTTGCCCTCCCAGCTGAGCTGACCCTGCCCTGGGGCAGCTTGAGCCCATTGCCCCTTGTCCCAGCTCCTGTCCCCTGGCTGAAGAGACCAGCACCCACCTCTCTGCACCCTCCTGGCAGGGCAGGGGAGGTGGGGAGAAGGTCTCCCCTCAGCCTCCTCTTCTCCAGGCTGAACCCCCCCAGCTCCCTCAGCTGCTCCTCAGAGGATTTGCCCTCCAGCCCCTTCCCCAGCCTGGTTGCCCTTCTCTGGACTGGCTCCAGGACCTCCATGTCCTTCTGATGCTGAGGAGCCCAGAACTGGACCCTGCACTCCAGGTGCCGCCTCCCCAGTGCCCAGTCCAGGGGCACAATCCCCTCCCCAGACCTACTGGCCACACTGGGTCTGACACCAGCCAGGATGCCATTGGCTTTCCTGGGCACCCTGCTGGCTCCTGGTCAGTCACCCAACACCCCCAGGGTCCTTCTCTGCCTGACAGCTCTCCAGCCAGTCTCCCCCAGCCTGTAGCACTCCCTGGGGTGGTTCTGTCCCATGAGCAGCACTCTGCACTTGGCCTTGTTGAACCTCATCCCACTGGTCTCAGCCCATTGGTGCAGCCTGTTCAGGTCCCTCTGAAGAGCTTCCCTGAAGTACCATCAACTTCCATGTTGGAGCTCTAATAAGCCTTGATGTTCCCCTCAATTTGGGAAGTCCCTCTAAGAATGTGACTACAGGGAATGAAACACTCCATTTCCTCTGGATTTCTTCCTTTCAGTTGAAGACCCAGATGTGGCAGCTGTTGAAAGGACATGACCACTTGCAGGATGAGTTCTCTGTGTTCTTTGATCACTTAAGACCCTCAGCCAGCCGCATGGGAGACTTTGAGGAGATCAACTGGACAGAAGAGAAGGAATATGAGGTAGAGCAACCTTTTCTCCAAGACCAGAACAGATAACAGCAGAGACATGTTAGAACTTGAAGGACTCAAATTGAGACTTCTCCAAAGTGAGGGAAGCAGCAGGGAGGGGGAGCTGTTGGTGGACTCAAGCAAACTTCACAAGTTTGGGTGGGGTTTTTTAACAGCATTTATGTCTCTTCTAACATAATTCATTGAATCACAAGGTTGGAAAAGATCTTTAAAGATCATCAAGTCCAAATTGAACTTGGAATGGAGTTCAATGTTGAGAAATTCCTGGGGGAAGGAGGGGGAGCCTGGCCTGGGGAAGAGCTGTAGAGGTTTTAGGTTTTATGTCTGTTTGGTCTCTTTTTTTTTTTAATAGTTTGATGGGTTTGAAGAGGTGTCTCTGCCAGATGTAGAAGAGGAAGATGAACCACCCAAGATGCACTCAGCCTCAAGGAATAAGAAGCGTAAAGAGATGGGAGGCCAGAACAATGACAAGGTGGGCTTGGGCTGTCTCACTAGACCACATGCCTGGCCTCTGAGCAGATGCATGCCCATGAGGATAAAGGTTTCTGAGATATGATGTGAGGAAAGGGGATTGTCATGTTTCTCTTGTGCTTTGCTTGCTAGTGGCATAATGGCTTTAGTTTCCTGGGTGCTTGCAGAGTGCCCTTGGGGCAGCCTTCCCCTGCCTGTCATCTCTCTGTTCATGCACCTTTGTCAGCTGGAGTATGTCTGTTTCCAGGAGGTCGAGTGGGTAGATGGGATGAAGGAATGTTCATGTTCCTGCCATGAAGGGAGTAGCGATCTCAAGCTAAAGAAAAGCAAAAGGAGGACCTGCAGCCATTGTAGTAGTAAGGTTAGTTGATAGGTCGAGTCACTGGAGGGGGTGAGTGCAAAGTAGAGCCCTGCTGAGTCTCCTGTGGTGATGATCTTGTCCTTGTGCCTCCATAATATTGTGGTGAGGAAGAAAAATTAAATCAGAAGATGACCAGTAGTGCCTCCTGTGTTGGAGCTCTGCCTGCACTACCTGGCCTTTCCTCACTGTACCTGCCCTGCCCCTCTGTGCCCTACCAAACAGTGCCAATTTGGATTCTCTGGAGTTAAGAATAAGCTTTTGAAGTGGCAGGTACTTGTGTGGCCTCTGTGGGGAAAGAACTGTGCCTGTTCTTAGTCATAAAAACAATTCAGCTTTCTAATTGCAAGCTTATTGCCAGACTGAAGCCTTTGCTAGGGTCAGGGAATGCTGTGGGAGCTCTTGGGGTGGTGGTGAGGTGCCACCTCTGTAGTTGTGTGACTGTAGATTGATTTGCAGGTGTGTGAAACCAAATTTTATAAAAATAAAGATTCTCAAGAGCTGACTGCAGGCCTTGTTCAACAAGAATCGACTCCTTGGCCTGAAGGGAAAGATTCTGGAGCATCCAAGGAACCTACAGAAGAAAACCTGGAGAACAGAGATGAGGGGGAGGATGTCCAGAGCAGAACAAAAACTGTATCCAGGAAAGTGGAGCCTCTGGCTTCAGGTATGTGAAAGTCTTGTGTGCAGGGAGGTGTATTGTTCCTCTTCAGACTGGTACATGCAAATGAAAACAGGTACAGGACTTTCTGATGCCAATTTATTGAGCTAATGAGACCTAATAAGCTTTTTCCTTGTGTTCATCCAGTCTGGATGCTCTAAACATGCACATATAGAGAACATTCCCTTCCTAAAACACTTTTCTGACTGTAGTAACTCCCCTAACATACTCATCTGATTCCCAGTATCACCAGTCCATAGTACTGTTGGTTTTTTACCAGATTTCACTTCAGTGCAGCAATTCAAAACCCCCATCTCTCTAATTGTCCTTTAAATATCTCCTTCAGATTAACTTGTTTCTCCTTCAGTCTGGTACAGACAAGGGGAAGTGTGATTATTGTGGGATGAAGAACCTCAAAGAGATCTTTGTATCTCACCTGATGCTACAGCTGAAGGTTAAATGTAGCTGTTGAAATGTTATGAACCCAAGGTCTGGTTTAGGGGCTTGTAAATAGGGTGCCCAAAGCAGTAAGGTCTGTTTCACTGGGGAATTTTGTTCTGGGAAACACTTTTTTGATGTGTTCATCACTTTTTCACACAGCAGTTGGCTGTAGGAACCCAGAGCAGCGACTGACACTGCTGGCAGGGTGTCTCCTGTGGAGTACAGGATGGGTAAACTGCAGATAAAGTGACAGAGCTGCTCCCCAGCTGTGTTCTTTCTCATTTACAGCATTATTCTGTACAATAAGTAAGTTTTTCTTACTAAGAGCAAGTCTAAACTTGCTTGGGCTTCTTACAGGATCTCACCTGGAAGGGAAGATTGTCTCCAGCAGACAAATGTCTTCTGAAAAAGCTGCACTGCCTGAGCATCAGGTTCAAGAAGCAGGTGTCAGTGCTGCTGAGAGAACTGGGAAGGGTGGTGACCCTTCTGCTGCTGGTCCCAGGTGGACACACCTACAAAAAGCTCCTCTCAAACTACCTCAGGAAACCAAAGACTGCCCTTGCACTGCAGGGAGTGAGAGTGAGGGACTCAACCACCAAGGAAATGCAGATGCTGCCCCTGGGCTGAGCAGAGATCTGGTGCCATCTCCTCCTAGTGCCTCTTCAGGAAAGAGTTTGTGTCAGACTGAAGGGCTTCCTTCTGAGTCATCAGATAAGCTCCCTGCTTCAGAGTTAGGTGTGAAAGACTTGGAGGGACCACCTTCTCCTCTGGAGAGAAGACCTGAAGCAAAGCAGGGTCGGGTAACACCAGCTAGAAAACCCACCCTGGCCAAGAGCTGCAGCTCCCAAGCCCCTGATGATGGTGTTTTGGAAGCAGATGACACAGGCTTGGGTGGAAATTCTCCTGAGAGCACACTGAAGTCAAACAGCTGCTTCCAGGTGCATCAGTGTTCAGAGCAGCTGGACTACAGGGTGGTCAGTGCTGCCCTGGGGCAAAAGGAAGAGGAGCAGCAACAGCAGCGAGTCACTGAAGCAACTGTGTGTGCCAAGAACAGCAAAGTCAGCTCAACTGGGGAGAAGGTTGTCCTCTGGACCAGGTATGTCTGCCTGAACCACAGCTTGTGTCCTTCCTTTCCTGCAGTCAGTGTTTGGCTTCAGCTTTTATCCTTTATTTCCACTTGGTATTCCCATTTTCTCCTGTCTTCTGCCCCCTCCCAATATTCCTGCCTTGTTTCTTCTAGCCACAGCCTGTCATAGAACACTCTGGGTTGGAAGGGACCTCAAAGAGCATCTAATTCCAACCACCTACACCAGCCCAGGGTGCCCAAAGCACCATCCAGCCCAGCCTTGAACCCTGTCAGGGATCCTGGGCTTGTGTAGCTCCAGGCCTGGAGGTTGGTGTCCCTGCCTGTGGCAGGGAGGTTGGAGCTCTGTGACCCTTGGGGTCCCTTCCAACCCAGACCAGGCTGGGATTCTATGATTCTGTGAAGTCTGTCAGCTCTTGAGTTTTGGCTCTTCTGACACTATTGCTCTGTTCTGTAGGGAGGCTGACAGAGTTATCCTCACCACCTGCCAGGAGAAAGGAGCCCATCTGGAAACCTTCCATGCCATCTCACAGAAACTGGGCAACAAGACTGCTAGTGAGGTGAGGGGCTGGGGTGGAAGAGCTTGTGTCTGCCACAGGGACTGGGGCAGGGGAGGGGGGGAGGAAGGGAAGGAGGGGAGATTTGCTACCACTGGTCTCCCTAAGTTGATGCTGCATCAGAGAGAAATATCCACAATTGCAATCAGAAACCCAAACCAAACCCTGACCTGTTCAGGTGCAGGCAAAACTCATGACTCTGTGGTTGTTTTTACATGACCACTGATACCCCAGCCTTGTGTTTGGTACCAGAGCTGCTTCTGTGACAGCTACTTGGGCTGTGAGGCATCAGTCTGGTTCTGTGTCTCACCTTCCTCTCCTCACTGCCTGGGAGTCTTCCCCAACTGCCCCTTTTTACCTGCAAGTTGGGAAGACAGAACCTTGCAAAGGAAACAGAACCAGCCAGGGCTCTCCCACTGCACTTTCCACTCCAATCTCACCTAAAATGTGATGGGGTTTTTAATGCAGGAGCACAAACACCCTGACCTTCCACATCCCTGCTTCATGTGACTGGTCACCTCAGATTTCCCTTGTTCCTCAGGTATCCCACAGGTTCAGAGAACTGATGAAGCTGTTTCACACCTCCTGCGACGGGAGCTCTGAAGATGAGGAAGATGCAACCAGCACCAGTAACACAGACCAGCTGTCAGACAAAGACCTTCTGCTTTCTGAGGAAGAACCTGATGACTGAGGTTCTCCTGCTTTGATAAGCTATTGACTTCCCCAGGAGGAGAGGAGAGTCACTGACCAGTTTGCTGCTAGACAAGTGGATAAAAGATAAATATTTGCACAGGTAACTCAAGACAGCCCCATTTTTTGGTTGTTCACTTTCCTGCTTCACTTCTGCTAAGCTGCACCTCTCCCTCTGTACCAAACACGAGGAGAGCTGTTAGGGTGGCATCATCCTCTAGATCCTACGTGGGGACCTTGAGTGGTGCAAGGACAGAAGTGATGCCTGCGGACACGGAGCTTGGCCCATCATGAAGATGGAGCCACCAGCCTTTTGAGTGTAAATAGTGTATGATAAGATGTCTGGTTTCATGGGGAACAAACAGGGGGGGTATTTTTTTTTGTTGTTGTTGTACATTTTCTCCTTGTGTTGATTGTATGTGGGGAAACAATCTGAATTCTCTATTTATTGTGTGGTCTGACTCTTGACAGGCAAAGCAAATTCACTCTGCAGAGTGTTAAAACCAAACAACAGCTCCCCAAAAAAAGCAGCTTTGCTCCTTTACAACACAGCTGGTGAGTGGTTGGACAACTGCAGCCAGCCCTGGAAAGGGGATTTTGCTGAGGTGAAAAGAAAGTAGCAGTTGGGGTGTCTTTAAAGCCATTCCCTTTATTCTGAAAGTGATCTCAAAGACACTCTGCTCTCTCTGCTAATAAAGCTGAGTTAGTCTGAATCTGCTTCGTCTTCGGAATCCTCTGCTCCAAACTCCGTTTCATAGCACTGGGACAGAGTCCTCAGCTCCTCCAAGGCCTCCTGGAAGTCATCCTGTTCCACCCCAGCAGTGAAGAAGCTTGCCCAGCGCCGCGTGTTCAGCTGCTGGAGATCCTTGTAGAGGCTGGAGAGGAGCGTGGACAGACCTGATGAAGACTGCAGGGCTGCGAGCACGGGGATGCTTTCGACAGCTGCAGGGAACAAGAGCTTTGTTTGAATGTACCACTCCATGATGGTTTCCCTACCCAAATCATAGAAGCTGGGTTGGAAGGGACCCCAAGGGTCACAGAGCTCCAACCCCCCTGCCACAGGCAGGGACACCAACCTCCAGGCCTGGAGCTACACAAGGTTGACCCCAGCCAACCTGGCCTTGAACACCCCCAGGGATGGGGCACCCACCCCCTCTCTGGGCAGCCTGTTCCACCCCTCACCACTCTCTCTGCACAGAACTTCCCCCTAAGCTCTCATCTAACCCTTCCCTCCTTCAGCTTCAATCCATTATCCTGCCAAATTACTTCTGCAAGCTGTTGCTTTACTCAAAGTCAGCATTTCTCAACACTTCTATTTCCTTTTGACCCAGAAAACCCCATGAGTGGTGTAGGGCTGGGGGTTTTTTAACATATAATCCCTGTCAGACCTGGCTGCACCCCCCATGATCTCTTTTTAGTTGCAGAGTTTAAGGGACACTTGTTACCTGTGGAGGAATAACTGGGAGGTTTGTCCTGGAGGAAGCCTTGTTTGGTCAGAAGAGGAGAGAAAAACTGGGGGTACGGAGGAAGGGTACTACAGGGCTGCTCAAGCACGTGGGATGTGCTGCAAGGAAGAAGGTGAATAAACCAAACCTCACTCTGCCTCCAGGTTTTACTTAGTGTTCCCCATCCTAAAACCCCCCTGGAGTGTTACCAACCTGAATGTCCCAGGATACACAGTGTGTAAGTAATGCTGCAACACCTGCTCAGTGCTTACACAAGTGTGGAGTGGAGAGATGGGCTGCTTCTCTGGACAGCTACTGCAAAGAAAAACTCACTGATGCATGCTTTTACAGGGAATTTGACTGAGAATATCAGTGACTCAGCTGCTTTTTTGGCTGGAAAGTCTTATAGCTGCCTAAATACTCAACCTTTTATCCACAGAAGAACTGTGAGTGACTTGGATGAAGTTCAGAAGGGGAAAGAACAGTTCAAACACCCGTTACCTGATGTGATTTTCTTTGCAAACTCCTCGTAGCACCACAGACTGAGCAAAGCAGCAGCTGACCTTTTGCTCCTTCCATGAAGACAGAAGCTTCCAGGGCACATCCTGCTGGTAGCTGCATAAAGTGTCAGGGAGTGAGCAGCCACGTAGGGCAGGGAAGGGGAGAGAAGCCCACGCAGCCACAACCTGTCAATCGGAGAGCGGGTGACGAGTCAACAGTCTAAAACATGCTCCTGCCACCTCCTACAGCTTGGGTAGAGGTGGGAGGATTTGAGGTTGCTGTGCTCTGTCCTCACCTTTCTCCCAGAGAAGTTAAGTGTTTCAGCCAGGTGTGTCATTGAGCCCTGGAAGGAGCAGAGCCTGTAAGGAGCAGTGAGGGTATCAAGTGCTGCTGCCAGGATGGCACCGCTGTGGGAGTCCAGAGATGCCTGACAAGTGGAAGAGTCACAGGACAAATTAAATCCACCCACTCCTCAATTGATTGCTGTGTATTTAACTTCAGCATGTTGTAAATGGTGCTTTTATGGAGGTTTCTAAGTTAGTTCAGGTTTTGTGTAATGAGTTTGCATTGCTGATTGCTGTGGGTCTGCTGGCTGAGCTGTGCCCTGGCTTCCCAGGGATCCTGTCCTGGGTCTGCTGGCTGAGCTGTGCCCTGGCTTCCCAGGGATCCTGGCTTGTGCCTGACCCCTGTTACCATCACCAGCCCTGCTCCTGCCCCACAGGTCCCCTTTCCCCATGTAACCTCGATCTGCCTTGTCACCACAGATACTCCAGCAATTTGGGGCTGACACTGGGTACCACTGCCTGCTCTGGGCTGTAGGACTGACAACAGGCTTCCTGTGATACTGTTTGGATCATATTCTGTTCCTGTCTGGTTTTAACTAAGCTGGAATACTTTCTGACTAGCTACATGTTGGTACAGCTGGCACAGGTCACAGGAGCCCCCAGGACTAAGCCAACTGTCCTCACCACCTCTAGGATCAGCTCTCAAGGACAAGTACCCACTCACACCGTGCTCTTTAAGATGCTTCCCTCAGTAAGAGACAATTATTGCTGCAGTTGAAAAGTAAAAGCTCTCTCCAGGAAGCCAGCATCACTCCCTCCCCTTTTGAAGCAAGCCAGTTCAAACAGGGGGAGACCTCCCCAAGGACCACAGAGAAATGGAGTAGCTTCTGGAGCTCAGGGCAGGAGCTGCTGCACTGCTTCAGAGGAGTGTGTGTTTTTTATATGGGTGCTACAAGTGAAGGCAGTGCTCTGCTGAAAACCAGGGGAAAAGGGAAGGTTTTTGTTATTTTTAATCATATGAAATGTTCTGGGAGTGTTAAGTTGCTACTAGAGTGGAAGTCTGACAAGCTGAAAGCCAACCCAGGCCCAGGGCTGTTCCCAGGGACCCTGTGGTACGTACATCATAGTTTATATATGGAAATGTAACAGGAGGTTGGGGCTTGATTCCTAAACCCCCCCTGAGGGACAGGGGGCAAAAGAGTGAGCTGTGCCTGGAGAGATGGACGATGCCCAGGGCTGTGTTCATCAGTCTGTAAACATCCTTCTGAGAGGCCTGGGGGGGTGGAAAAAATCCAACTGTTACAATCTTAAAAATACCAAGAAAGGGTCTAATCCAGCCTGGGCACAAAGGTGTCACCTGGTCTAGTTCTTCCCTGTTGTATACTTACTCCCATGTTACTGGTGACTGGAGTCAAGCCCCAGGTGAGGATTCCTTTTCCTGAATACTCATCATAGAGCAGTTCTGTCACCTTGGCCCCAACTCCAGAGAAGCCGTTGTGAAGGTCACAGAGGACTTGAAACCCCTGCGTGACACGATGCCACCATCAGAGATGCTGCATGATCATCAGACACCGTCTTGAAGGACAACAGGAGCTGGGATGGGGCTGTCAAACCTGCAGATAATCACACTCCTCCACGTAGAAGTGCAGCCGATCTTCCAGCTCCTCTACACAGCCAGGGTCCTGCAGGAGACTTTCACCTTGTCCAAAGGCTTCCAGGCAACCACAGTCCCTAAGGAAACAACAAAAGGAGAGGGGGAAAAAGCTTATTCTACTCCCTCTGGGTTGTTCCTTGATCCCCTTCTGAACCCCCTGGCTGCCCCTACCCGTCCTGCATGTACTGACGGATGACGTAGACGCTCTTGGGGTGCAAGCGTACGTTGAGGTGATGGCACCAGAGCTGTGTGCTGCTGCTGGTGTGACCCTCCTGGGACGTGGTGAGTGGAGATGGGGCAGGAGATGTGCCTGGAGCAAGGTGGGAGTGGGTAATAAATCAGAACCAGCTTTATAGGGGCTGCTCTCTGCCCCATCCTGCCGGGAGCAGAAAGCCCTCACCCCACTGCCTCCCCCAGCTTGTGGGAGGGTGGAGGAGGCTTAAACTCGAGTCCAAGCGCTGGCCCAGCGCCTGCCCCCGGCCCGGGGCCGGTCAAGGGTTTTCCTTCTCCCCCGGGGGCCGCGCACCTTGAGCCGTGGGGCTGGAGCTTCCCGCTGTGGCGGAGGGCCCGTCTCCCTAAGGAAAGAGCCCGGGACGGGGATAACGTGAACGTAACCTGCCAGGAGCGAAACCCGCGGGGCCCGGGCAGCGCTTCGGGCCTCCCCCAATCCCGGCCTCACCGTGCGGCTCCCGCTGTCCCGCGGCGCGGAGCCCCCGGCCGAGGCCTGTTCCAGGTAGGCGGCCACTTCCCCGTCCCTGCAACACAGAGCGGCGGCAGCGGCGGCGGCCGGTCCCGCACATCGCCCCCGGCCCCGCCCCGCACTCACCATGCTACCGGCCCCTCCGCGCCCGCGTTGCCGGTACTCAGCGCGCCCGCGCCGCCTGCAAGACAGGCCGGTCACGGCGGGGCGCGGGCCCGGCGGGGGGCGCGGGCCCGGCGGGGGCCGCTCCCCTTCCCCTTCCCTTCCCTTCCCCTCCCCGCGGTACCTTTCAGCTCCAGCGCCACCAGACGCGGCGTGTGCGTGTCCCGCTCGGGGCGGAGCAGCGCCGAGGCGTGGAGCTCAGCGGGGCTGCGCAGCGCGGCGGCCTGCGGGGAACCGGGACGTTGGGTCAGACCGGTGACCCGGTTCCCCTTCCCCGCTCCGCTCCCTCCCGGTGCCCCCCCAAGCCCCCCCGCACCTGCAGCCCCCACCAGTGCGCGCCCACGCAGCCCGCGTAGCCCCCGAGCTGCAGCGTCACCGCCTCCCCCGGCATCGCGCTCACGCCGCCGACCCGCCCACAGCGCGTGCGCGCCGAGAGGCGGGAAAAGGAGGAAGCGCGTCACAAGCAGCCCCCGCCCCGCCCCGCCCCCCGCTCGCCTCAGGCGGACACGGACACGGACACGGACACGGACACGGACACCCGGGAGTGCGGCCGCCGCTCCGGCTTTTATTGCTACAGGGGCGCCGCCAGCCGCTCCAGCTGCCGCGGGTTGGAGCCGCTCAGGAACCGCAGCTCCTCTTTGCCGTCCTCCGTGCGCGCTGCAAGACAGAAGGTGCGTTGGGGCCCGGCGGGGAGGGAGCGGCCCGGCCCGTCTGGCCGCCCGCCCGCCCGCGGCCACTCACCCTTCTCGTGCTGCAGCCACTTGCGGTCCAGGTAGTAGCGGTAGCAGCTCTCGAACTCCAGCGGGCTGTAATTGGGTACTGGGACGGGCACGAAGGGGTCCAGCGCGTCGAAACCGTCCTGGGAAGGAGCAGGGATGAGAACCTGGCTGGGGCTGCCTGGGACCGGCGCTGTGGCAGGCAGAGCCAAGGGGGCACGGTCCCAGGGGCCTGGGGTGAAGTGGTGCTGCCAGGAGCACAGCCCCCGGGCTGGGCCTTTCTGTGTCATCCCAGGCTCACCTTTCCCAGTAGCTCCTGAGGCAGATAGGCTGAGCTGGGCTTGAAGAGAGAGCCGGTCTGGCTGAGCGTTGTCACAACAGCACCTCCATTCTGAGGGAGAGGCAGGTGAGTAACCCCTCAGCTGGGATCTTGGACCCCTGAAACAGCTACAGGGCTAATGTGAAGCAAGGGAGGGCTTCTCTCTGATCACATAGCCACTCCCACCCCAAAGCTCTGTACAACACACTTACTACATCCCTAGCTACACAAACCTTGGCTACCCCATCTCTGCTCGTGTTACCAGCACTGACACTGAAACATGTCCTGCTTACCTACAAATGAGTTTTCAAGTGAAACTACCAGACTTAAAGAAAAACTTTTTGGCATACTTTAAACTCTGAAGCCCACCTGTGAGACAGCACACCCAAGGGGATTGGAAAAGTGGCAGGGGTTGACCTTCTATAGCAAAAAGTTTAACAGTTTTGGTTTAGGGGTTTGTTTTGTCAAAGAAATAATAAACCCAAGTGTCATCAGGGTTATTAAATACCTCTTAATTGGCAAGCATGAGCCACAGGTTGGAATTTGGCACTGTCACTGAGAAAGCCATTGTTACCTGTCTGATCTGTCCTTACTCTCTTGGGGTAATGTCAGAACCACCAGCTGAGAGGTGAACCCTGAACAGCAACATTCTCCTTTACCCAAGGAACTGGGTAGTGTTCAATGTGTAGCTTTAATACTGAGAGTAACGTGTCCCATGGCACAGACTGAACTCACCCAGTCATTCCTCATCATCTTCCGCAGGTTGTACACCAGTGTCAGCTCCTCTGGAGAAACCTGTGGGAGATGGAATTTATCACCTCTTTTGCCAGCAGTTTCTAGTCAAGAAGCAAATTCCCCCTCCCCTTCTCTAAATTAGACTGGCAGGATCATCTGTGCTTTGTTTCAGACTTCATAACACAGAGAAACACCCAGACCTTTCCTATTCTAACAAGACTTAGACATGCTTTTTTCTTATTCTGAGAATGTACAGGGACAGGGAGGGGATTGTCCCTCTCTGCTCTGCCCTGGGGAGGCCCCAGCTGGAGTCCTGTGTCCAGAGCTGGGGCCCCAGGACAAGAGAGATGTGGGGCTGTTGGAGAGGGGTCAGAGGAGCCATGGAGATGCTCAGAGGGCTGGAGCAGCTCCCCTCTGGAGAGAGGCTGAGGGAGCTGGGCTGGGTCAGCCTGGAGAAGAGAAGGCTGTGGGGGGACCTCATTGCAGCCTGCCAGTCCCTGAAGGGAGCAGAGGAACAGGAGGGGAATCAGCTTGTTCAAGGGCAGAGCCTGGCAGGACAAGGGGACTGGAGTGAAGCTGGAGGAGGGAAGGGGGAGAGGAGATCTTAGGGGGAAGTTCTGTGCAGAGAGAGTGGGGAGGGGCTGGAAGGGGCTGCCCAGAGAGGGGGTGGGTGCCCCGTCCCTGGGGGTGTTCAAGGCCAGGTTGTCTGGGGCCCTGGGCAACCTTGTGTAGCTCCAGGCCTGGAGGTTGGTGTCCCTGCCTGTGGCAGGGGGGTTGGAGCTCTGTGACCCTTGGGGTCCCTTCCAACCCAGCCCAGGCTGGGATTCTATGATCGATTCTCCAGTAAAAAATGGCCAAAACACACCACAGATTCTGCAAGTTCCTCCAAGCCAGCATCTTTCTGGCATTACTACAGAATTTAAAATGAACAAAACACCCTCCCCTTCACTCCTTTGCTGCTGGAATGCAGAAATACCCCCAGAACAGTAACTTCTTACAGGGCTTTTGTCTTCCTTCTGTAACGTAGTCCTTCCCCAGAGCGCGTTGACACCATCCACGGCCACAAGCAGTCGGAAGGAGCCGAGACGACATTGGTCTTTTATCTCTTTCAGCACAACCCCTACGGCATCGCTGGCGCTTCTCACACGGGCTAAACCCTTCAGATAG
Organism: Rallus limicola; assembly: GCA_022605955.1. Lineage (NCBI taxonomy): Eukaryota > Metazoa > Chordata > Aves > Gruiformes > Rallidae > Rallus > Rallus limicola. The sequence continues at coordinate 1,125,574 of JAKCOZ010000082.1, forward strand.
GGAAGGGCACATAACACAGCTTGGTTTTCTTACTTATATTTGGTACAATAGAAGGAAAGGAAGCCATCCAGAGGGATCTTGACAAGCTGGAAAGCTGGGCCTGGGTGAACCTCATGAGGTTCAACACTGCCAAGTGTCAGGTGTTGCACTTGGGCTGGAAGAATCCCAGACACAGATACAGACTGGGAGAAGAGCTCCTGGAGAGCAGCCCTGCTGAGAAGGACCTGGGGGTCAGGGTGGATGAGGAACTTCCCCTGAGCCAGCAGTGGCTCTGGCAGCTCAGAAGGGTGATAGGATCCTGGGCTCCATCAGCAGAGGGGTGGCAGCAGGGACAGGGAGGGGATTGTCCCTCTCTGCTCTGCCCTCCTGAGGCCCCAGCTGGATCCTGTGTCCAGAGCTGGGGTCCCAATACAAGAACTGGAGGGGAATCAGCTTGTTAAAGGGTAGATAATGGTAGGACAAGAGGGATGGATTAAAGCTGAAGAAAGAAAGGTTTAAATTAGATATTAAGGGGAAGTTCTGTGCAGAGAGAGTGGGGAGGGGCTGGCAGGGGCTGCCCAGAGAGGGGGTGGGTGCCCCGTCCCTGGGGGTGTCCAAGGCCAGGTTGGCTGGGGCCCTGGGCAGCCTTGTGTAGCTCCAGGCCTGGAGGTTGGTGTCCCTGCCTGTGGCAGGGGTTTGGAGCTCTGTGACCCCTGGGGTCCCCTCCAACCCAGACCAGGCTGGGATTCTATTCATATGTAACTGGCAACTTTGGGCAGTGCTGACCCTAAGGGAGGGGGAAGGAAGGAAGGAAAGAAGGACCAACACCCACAGGTCTGCTCGATCTGCTCTACAGTCAATGCTGAGAACAAGTAGGAACTTTCAAGCTCTTAATTTTTGCTTCTACCCAAGCTGTCTGTACAGCTTCCTTTACAGACCCATCACCACTTCCACAATGGTTTGTGGAGCCACCTTGTTGATAGGGAAACACCTTTCAAGAACTGGTATTTGTAAGATCTTTAGAAGCAATTTGATCTAAAAATAGAAGGCCGTGTGGTTTTTATCTAATAAAAGGTGAGACCAAACCAGAAGCACCTGTTGTTCCTTACCTGCTCCACCACTTCACCCAGGGGTCTCCCCTCCTCTGTGCTCTCTCGTTTGCCCCACACATATTTCTTCTGTGTTTTTATCTGCAGTAAGAGAACTAAGATGAAACTGGGAAGGAAATAGTGCAAAGGCAGCTTGGATGGTGAGATTCCTTGTTCATTGCCAGTGTCAAAGGGTAGAGTGGAATCTGGGAGAAGCATTGCTGGCAAACAGCCATCCTCCTCCAAACCTGAATCCCAGTGAGGGGTGGGGTATGGGGGGTGTATGTAGGATGATATTGGAAGCGTTTCTGGGCAGTGAGCAAATCTGGAGTTCATGTCAATGGGAACCTGGGGGCATCAGGAGGAGTGTGGGCAGCAGGGCACAGGAGGGGATCCTCCCCCTCTGCTCTGCCCTGCTCAGGCCCCAGCTGGAGTGTTGTGTCCAGTGCTGGGCTCCCTGGGATCAAAGGGACAGGGATCTCCTGGAGAGAGTCCAGAGGAGGGATATGGAGATGCTGAAGGGCCTGGAGCATCTCCCCTGGGAGGAAAGGCTGAGGGAGCTGGGGCTGTTCAGCCTGGAGAGAAGAGACTGAGAGGGGATCTGGTCCCTGGGGATCAAGAGCTGAAGGGTGGGACACAGGGGGACATGGGCAGCCCCTTCTCAGTGTCTGTGGGGACAGGACAAGGGGTGATGGGCTCAAGTTGGAGCACAGGGAGTTCTGCACCAACATGGGGAAGAACTTTTCCCCAGTGAGGGTGAGGGAGCCCTGGGCCAGGCTGCCCAGGGGGTGTGGAGTCTCCTTCTCTGGAGAGATTCCAGCCCCATCTGGACACCGCCCTGTGTGCCCTGTCCTAGGGACCCTGCTTTGGCAGGGGCTTGGACCTGATGATCTCTGGAGATCCCTTCCAACCCCAGTGATTCTCTGTCAGGGCACTCAGCACCAGGAAGCATGTGCCATCCCTGAGAGATGATCCTACCCATGAGTAGTTCTTCACTACTGACCACAACAACCTCCCAGGCTCTACACACCTCCTGTAGGAAGCGCTCATTGGAGGTTTTGAAGTTCTTGAGCCAGGTGGAAGCTTGCAAAGGCTGATCCAGCCGCTCTTTGTTATAGGAAGACTGCATAAGCTCCCTGCAGTTTTTCACCCAGAGATGAGCTGTAAGAAAGAAAACAGTTGTGGGTTGTTTTGGGGGTTTTGGTTAAGTCAGCATAATAGTATGAGCTGGGGGGTGGGGTGTGTGTTTGTGTCTTTCATCCTTATTCTGCTTCGTGCCACCCTCAATGGCCCCTGTCCCATGGGAACAGAGGTCACACAGACACAGTGTGTCTCCTGTCACACTCCTGTGGAGTGTGGGGGGGGAAAAGATGAGCTGTAAGTGTGTGAGAGCATCTGAAACTAACTTAAGGTCTACTTAACCCCCCCCAAATAATGTTTATAAAGTACAGCCTTCTCTGCTATGGGAAAGACTTGCTGTGGCCCTCCCCACATTTAACCCATCCCCCTTGTCTTGCCATTGTCTACGCTTTTAAAAAGGGTACATGATGGTAGGACAAGGGGGCTGGAGTGAAGCTGGAGGAGGGAAGGGGGAGAGGAGATCTTAGGGGGAAGTTCTGTGCAGAGAGAGTGGGGAGGGGCTGGAAGGGGCTGCCCAGAGAGGGGGTGGGTGCCCCATCCCTGGGGGTGTTCAAGGCCAGGTTGGCTGGGGCCCTGGGCAACCTTGTGTAGCTCCAGGCCTGGAGGTTGGTGTCCCTGCCTGTGGCAGGGGGTTGGAGCTCTGTGACCCTTGGGGTCCCTCCCAACCCAGCCCAGGCTGGGATTCTATGATTCTACCCTACACCAGATCAGCAAGTGTGTTTGATGCAGGGATGCAGACAGCATTGGTGTTCTTACCATCTGGGATGTGCAGCACCAGCCAGCCTTGCCTTATGCAGTAATGAACCACGTGGCACAGGGTCATGGTTTTCCCTGTTCCCTTCTCACCATCTCCAACATGAACTGTCAAGGAAAATCTCCAAATAAAACCCCACTTGGATTTATCCTTTTGCAAAGGGCATAAAGGAAGTTCAAAGGTTGTAAAAGCTGGGATGATGTTGTATCATGCTCTTGTTCAGCAGCAAAGCTAGCCTCAAGAGTTCCTCCTCTCTGTATCCTCCCACCCCACTGGTGATTCCCCTTCCCCTAGTTCTGCTGACAGCCCTATTTGTGTGTCTGGGCCATAAGTGGAATCTGGCTTAAAATAAAAGGACATGAGGTTTGTGACCTTCTCAAGACTAGCTCTGCTGACAAGAGATGTGGTAGAACCACTTCCTGAAGACTAAACCACAGTAGTCAGCATAGGATCAAAACATCACCCTCATCTGGTGGTGGGTACCCCATCCCTGGGGGTGTTGAAGGCCAGGTTGGCTGGGGTCAACCTTGTGTAGCTCCAGGCCTGGAGGTTGGTGTCCCTGCCTGTGGCAGGGGGGTTGGAGCTCTGTGACCCTTGGGGTCCTTTCCAACCCAGACCATTCTATCATCTGCAAAAAAAAACCCCTCACCTCCTTGCATTTCATTAAGTGATTAAAAGATACAGATGACATATCTGACAGCTGGGTGTGTGAAGTTGGAGCTCTTCAGGTAAGTGAAGAGTTCCAGCGCTGGTTTTCGCACCATCAGGCAGGCTTCATTGAAGGTCTTAACCTGAGGAAAGGAACAGAACGTGAACAAGAAGCTGGGTGCTGGTTTGTGCAGCTGTTCCTGATGTGACTCCCTCTCTGGCTGGCACTGAGCAGGGGCTGAGTGTCTAATGCTCTCCCCTTGTCCAGGCCAGTCACATCACCATGGAGGTTTATGAGCTTGGACAAGCGTGACCTCCCCATGGTGAAGCCACGCTGGCTGCCCCATCGCTTTCATGTCCTCTGTGTGCTTGGAAATGTTTTCCAGGATTCACTGTTCCATCACCTTCTCAAAACCAGAGGTGAGGCCAACCAGCCTGTCAAAATTCAGCCACCTAAAATGACTCATAGGCTCAACCTGCTCCTGAACTGGGTGTTTACAAAGCCTGACCCAGCCACAGCACAACCTGTCTCACACCAGAAATCAAGAAGCTGTTTTGTTCCTGCCAATACAACCTTCTTTCATGGAGCAGCCCCTTTCATACCAACTGGGGGAAGTATTTCTGTCCTTAATTAACACAGTCACAAGTTGGGGACAGAAAATACTGGATAAAACATTGCCTAAGGTGAAATCCTCACAGCACCACTCTGCTTAGGCTGCCTGACACCTCTTAGATATAGAAAATAACAGAGCAAGACCAGGAATTGTGTTCTTGCAGCATATTTCTCCCTTATTCCAGCAGGAAAGCAGCATAGTGAAGCCATGGCTCCAGTCCATCCCAGTCTGCTCCCTACAAATGATGTCTAAGATGCAGTACCTGCTGCTGGAAGCGGCGGGGCAGCCCATGAGGAAACACGACCTTCACCTCCTCCAGCGGGATGCTGTAGTGGCGACCTTCGTGCTGGGCTGTGTGCTTGGCCTGGGAAGGTAAAATGCAAACTGTAACACTCTGGAAAGTCTGGTGCTGGTTTCCTGGCTACAGAAGGGCTGTGAGAATGGAATAGGGAGGGAATGTTTGAGCAAAGCAACAGTCTGCTTATGGAGGGGCAGGAGAACTGGCATGTCAGGACACTGCTGGTAGATGCTCAGGCCAGGAAGGATGTCCCACCTGGTACTGAGCAACTAGGGGCTGCCTTGAGCTCGTGTATGAATGGTTGAGCCCCGTGGGCAGTGGTGGCCCTATGATTTGTGACTTTTATCTAGACTTTTATTTATCCTATAACTTGTACTTCTGGTCACCACAGCTCCTCACCAGCAGTACCATCCCCTTCCAAGGCAGCTGATCGATTCCATTTAAGCCTGCAACGAAATCATGTTTTCTGCCTTGGTCTTTGCTGTCTCACAATGGTATTTCCCAATATTCCATTTGCCTTTGTAACTGGTACTGGTTGTTAAAGTCTGTTTTCTGAGGCACAGATTTCAGGTCCCTTGTTGTGGCATAAGGAAGTAGTTGGTTCTCCATTCTGCATTTCTTTGTAGTGATTACACTGAGGTCTCTGACTCTGCACTCTAAGAAGCAGCTCTTACTGGTGTCTGAAAAGTGAATACACATTTCACACCCTGGTATACATCCTTCATTCCTCCTTTCATCCTTCTACCTTCCTAATGTGCAGTACTTGCAAAGCATTTATTTACTCTTGCTCTACTCATCAGTCTTACACAATTAGGACAGTACACACAGTTCTGCAGTCTTTCTTTGTGACTTCTAGCAACTTTTGTGCCAAGCTTTGTCTGGTTTGGGGTTTTTCTTTTTTAGAAGCTTTGAGCCAAGCCTTGAAGCTTATATCACATGTTGCTCTGCAATTTCTGCCCTCTTATGTGCATTTAAAGTAAAAATAAAATCTCCTCTGTATTCTTTTGCATGCCAATCTCTTACTTCCATTTTGATTGAGAAGGAATCAGAATATAAAATGATCCAGGAAAAGTAGTCAGAAAGAAAAAGCAGCAATCATTTCTGCCAGCTTCAGCAGGTTTGGGGGCTGACCCAGACTTTCCTGGTTTTCCTTATTAACTTTAGTGAAGACCCAGGGCTTAATTTGCTGAAGCCCTGAAGAGATGAGGCAGTACTGGTGTGGGCTTGGTCACTCGCCTGGGCAGTCTGGCTGACAAATTGTTTGACCAGAATGAAGGAATGGGGGAAAAAGAGGTTGTGATCACAGAGTCACCAGGCTGGAAAAGTCCAACCCTTCCCACCCTGTGCTGAACCAGATCCCTGAGCACCTCATCTGCCCTTTTTGAAACACCCCCAGGGAAGGGGACTCAGCCCCTCCCTGGGCAGCCTGTGCCACAGCCCCACAGCTCTGCCAGGGAAGAACTTTGCCCTCCCAGCTGAGCTGACCCTGCCCGGGGGCAGCTTGAGCCCATTGCCCCTTGTCCCAGCTCCTGGCCCCTGGCTGAAGAGACCAGCGCCCACCTCTCTGCACCCTCCAGGCAGGGCAGGGGAGGTGGGGAGAAGGGCTCCCCTCAGCCTCCTCTTCTCCAGCCTCAACACCCCCAGCTCCCTCAGCTGCTCCTCAGAGGATTTGCCCTCCAGCCCCTTCCCCAGCCTGGTTGCCCTTCTCTGCACTGGCTCCAGCACCTCCATGTCCTTCTGATGCTGAGGAGCCCAGAACTGGACCCAGCACTCGAGGTGCAGCCTCCCCAGTGCCCAGTCCAGTGATGAGTGCTGCCCTGCCTGCTGTGCCCACATGAAGCCGTGTGAGCAGCTGTACCCACACATTTGACTGCTGCTGCTTTTGCCATGAGCATTCTGCTTTTCCCAGTTCCTTGAATCTTCCCACACAGACTAACACCACCCCTGTTCTTGCACAGCAGCACGATCTAGACCAGCCTGGAACAGAGGAGCAGTACTCCAGAGATCATCTCCACTGTTTCATCAGCCACTGGCTTCATAACCTTGGGCAAATTCCTTCACTCTTCAGCTCCTCCACGGGTGAACTGGGTTGGTATCTTTACCCTCACCTTGAGTCACCCTGAGTCTTGCTAATGGAGCCTTATTAAAAAAAAATTTACTTTTCATCTGCTCTTCTTAATCCATTTTTAATGGGACTGGATGGTGCAAGAGGCTGGGTGCAGGCAGAGCCCATGGGGTTTGGCGATGGAGCGAGGAGGTGGCGGCGCTGCCAGCCTGAGGAACCAGCCATGGGGGCTGTCACCAAACACCAGGCACGTGAAGTCAGAGTGCCAAAGCCAGTTGCCTGGCAACGTCAATGGCAGGCACAGGACAGTGGGGACAATCCTTGCCATCTGGACTCTTCTGTGCAATCTATAGAGACACTGGTGTCACGTGAGTAAGATCATCTGCATGCTGCTGTTTCCATAGAGACCCCAGAGGAATCAGGATTGAAAGACTCCAATTACAGAGGCAGCAGAAAAGCACCTCAAAGGCTCATTCCATTCATTTATTCCACTTCATTTTGTGCTTGAGACAGAGAGTGTGAGGCTGGAATGATGATGCTGGAGAGCTGTGCTGTGCTGAGGTCATCTGGGGTGTGCTTTTTATCCCCCTTCATAGCCAATTTGGGGAGGTTACTCAGGGAATAATAACCCTGGAGTTGAAATTAATGGTGTCTGATGACAAGCTAAGCTGCATCTGAGCTTCTACAGTGCACAGCCTAACTCATCTATGCAACTACAGAGGAGGAATCAATACTCATTCCCAGGAGCTCTCAGGCACAGGTCTTGTTTAAACCCATGGCACAGCCAGGGCCTGTTTGCCTTCGGGCTGGGGACCACAGTCTGTTTGCCTGTTGTTATGCCTGTGTATCCCGCCCCCCCCTTCCTATAGGTTTGCTACAACACCATGATGCAGTTGCTCCTGGCTCCAGCCTGTCTGCAGACAGACTGATGGCATTCCAGCCCTTGCTGTCTGACAGGGACAATCGTGGCAGTAACTCACCGGGTCGTTCTCACTCGTATAGAAAACAGCTCTGGGCCTTTCCACTGGTGTTTGGGCATCCTGGGTGACAGCAGAAATGGAGCAAACCTTGGCCACTGTATGGAGGGCATATGCATGGTGCAACTGAGGAAAGAAAAAGGCAGGCAACAAACAGGCAACAAACTTAGCAGCTGTCAAAGATCAGCAGTAAAAAATCCAAGTAGTATCACAGAATCAGAGAATCCCAGCCTGGGCTGGGTTGGGAGGGACCCCAAGGGTCACAGAGCTCCAACCCCCCTGCCACAGGCAGGGACACCAACCTCCAGGCCTGGAGCTACACAAGGGTGCCCAGGGCCCCAGCCAACCTGGCCTTGAACACCCCCAGGGACGGGGCACCCACCCCCTCTCTGGGCAGCCCCTTCCAGCCCCTCCCCACTCTCTCTGCACAGAACTTCCCCCTAAGATCTCCTCTCCCCCTTCCCTCCTCCAGCTTCACCCCAGCCCCCTTGTCCTGCCAGGCTCTGCCCTTGAACAAGCTGATTCCCCTCCTGTTCCTCTGCTCCCTTCAGGGACTGGCAGGCTGCAATGAGGTCCCCCCACAGCCTTCTCTTCTCCAGGCTGACCCAGCCCAGCTCCCTCAGCCTCTCTCCAGAGGGGAGCTGCTCCAGCCCTCTGAGCATCTCCAGGGCTCCTCTGGACCCTCTCCAACAGCCCCACATCTTCCTTGTGTTGGGGCCCCAGCTCTGGACACAGGACTCCAGCTGGGGCCTCAGGAGGGCAGAGCAGAGAGGGACAATCCCCTCCCTGTCCCTGCTGCCACCCCTCTGCTGATGGAGCCCAGGATAGCAGGTAGCAGTTTGTTTTGCATACTCATGGCCATTAGGAGCAGGTCAAGGTAGACACACAATACAGAACTCTTTGCAATTAGAATAAAAATTCATCATTAAAACATAAATCCATCAGGAAAAAGCAGACTCTTCAGAGCCACACTCACATTTAGATGCCTGCTGCTAAACCTGTTTCCATTCACTTACATAATCCACCAGGTTAAATCATCCAGAGAGCCAAGGCTGTACCTGCAAGCCTCAGGATTGCCCAAGTGCAGCCTTAACTGTTGCAAAACTTCCCACAGTGCTTCCTCCTAGACTGATCAACAGTAGCTACTACTACCTGGAAAATTCAAGCTGCCCAGTAATCCATAACCATGTCAATTATTGAGGGCTCAGCATGGTGCTGCCCACTAATTGATATTTCTAATGCCATTCCCTGCACTGATCTTCCTACCCTGTGTCCCTGCATACAGCCCCTTTATTAAAACACCACTCAAACAGCCAGCTAAGCTGATTAATTCTTCTCTCCAACAGCCAGGCTGCTGAAGCATGCCTGGAAAGCCTAGCCAAAATAGGCAAGAAAGGGAGTAGGAAAAGGACAAGTGGTTTATTATGGTATGGGGAAAGAAAATAGGAGCATTTGTCAATGAATAAACCAAAGTGTATCCTCCAAACACAGGCTGTGACCACAGCAAGCCAAGCTGAAAGCCACCCTCCCTGTTACTGACTGGAACAGTTGCAAGCTCCACTGTAAACACAGCAAGTCCTTGCCTATTTTGTCTGTCTGCAGAGATGAGAGGAGCCAGAAAGTGAAGTTTAGAGACAGGAACAGCTGTTTCAGATCTCCACAGCATGATGCAATTCTGCTGTCATCTGGGTTTCCTCAAGGGGGTCAGCTGGAAGCTGGGGGGGGGGGTCAGTTGGATTACACCACATCCCATGTTAGATGCTCAGTGGGCTCCAGAAGCAGCACTTCAGCACTCCTCTTTTAGGGAAGGAATTAAACTGGTCTGTAGTCATCACTGGATACCTACAGAACAAACTGCTGCAGTGCAGATGTGCAAGATCACTAGATAATCACTGCCTTCACCACTGGTGGAGAGGGGTCAGAGGAGCCCTGGAGATGCTCAGAGGGCTGGAGCAGCTCCCCTCTGGAGAGAGGCTGAGGGAGCTGGGCTGGGTCAGCCTGGAGAAGAGAAGGCTGTGGGGGGACCTCATTGCAGCCTGCCAGTCCCTGAAGGGAGCAGAGGAACAGGAGGGGAATCAGCTTGTTCAAGGGCAGAGCCTGGCAGGACAAGGGGGCTGGAGTGAAGCTGGAGGAGGGAAGGGGGAGAGGAGAGATTGGGGGGAAGTTCTGTGCAGAGAGAGTGGGGAGGGGCTGGAAGGGGCTGCCCAGAGAGGGGGTGGGTGCCCCATCCCTGGGGGTGTTCAAGGCCAGGTTGGCTGGGGCCCTGAGCAACCTTGTGTAGCTCCAGGCCTGGAGGTTGGTGTCCCTGCCTGTGGCAGGGGGGTTGGAGCTCTGTGACCCTTGGGGTCCCTCCCAACCCAGACCAGGCTCAGATTCTGTGATTCTATGATTTTAACACCACCTTCTCTTGTTCCCACAATGTTCTTTTCCTCCTTAGATCCAAACAATGAATTAGGATGTCTTATTTGGCTATGTTTACATTTAAGTCCACAGAAGTGACTTAATTTACAGCCTAGAGCAAGAGACTAAGATGCTAATTTAATACAGGAATAACTAGAGCAAGGAACTGTTGTCACCTAGAAAACATCAGCCCTAGGTAATTTCCAGCCTGGAATCACAGTCCCTCTCATCTTCTTTGAACATCCCTCCTCCTGTGATCTCAAGTGAAGGTCCTGGGGCTGTGAGTTTTGTTTGTTTAGAAGAAAAGGAAAGCTCACAGCTCTGTGGACATCCTTCCTCTGCAGTACCATTCCAGTGCTCATCCCTCACCTGCACAGCAGCCCATGAAAACTAAGCAGGACTTAACTTGTTGCTCTGACCACATTCACTTTTTAATGTGTGTCCAGAGCCAGCTCTAGGCCTTAGTGGATTGATGCCTGTCACACATCCCTAGCAATGCCCCTCAGAGGATGAGCAGGTGCTGGATTCTCTGTGATCCAGCAGCCAGTTCTTAGTAAGTCCTAAAAAAGGGAGTGTGACAGCCACAGCCAGACAGGATGCAAGTGTGAGGGGAATATGTCCTGAAGCCCAGCCCTCTGCTCTTGCAGCCAAGTAGATTGAATTTCTATTTTTTTCCATCATAGAATCCCAGCCTGGTCTGGGTTGGGAGGGACCCCAAGGAGCACAGAGCTCCAACCCCCCTGCCACAGGCAGGGACACCAACCTCCAGGCCTGGAGCTACACAAGGTTGACCCCAGCCAACCTGGCCTTGAACATCTCCAGGGATGGGGCACCCACCCCCTCTCTGGGCAGCCCCTTCCAGCCCCTCACCACTTTCTCTGCACAGAACTTCCCCTTAAGATCTAATTTAAACCTTCAATATCTAATTTAAACCTTCAATATCTAATTTAAACCTTCAATATCTAATTTAAACCTTTGAGTGACCTGGAATCCCACTGCCAGGGCCAGATACACTCTGACTTCACAAGAACAACACACCACTTGGTCCCTCCTCCTGACCAGGGGACAGCAGCTTAGCACTGATGCCAGAAACATCTAGGTACACTTCAGAGCTCTGCATAGTAAATCCCAACACGTGCAGGAGGTTCTCACATTTTCACAGCATCCTTTAGCACAGTTCATGCTCATCCCATAAAGTGGATTTATAGTGAGTTTCCAGTGCCAAAGGATGTTGTAATCTCCCTCAGAGCCCTGAAATGGCAGCAAAACCATCACGTGGTGCTGAGTGATTAATCACTAAAGTCATGTGCCGTAAGGTGGAGCTCTTCCTACACGATTCCACACATCTTCAGTGTCTAGAAAAGACTCTTTTTGATTTCCTAAAGGCTGCCATCAGAAATCCAGCATCCCTACAACCAGGATCTGAGCTGTGGGAAGGAGGAGTTGCACAGCCATCCTCCCCAGCGCTGGCAGAGCGCTGGGAACTGCAGACAAAGCTTTAAGAAGGCAACAGCAAAGTGAAGAGCTGAAATGTTCTACCAGATCACAGCATCACCAGGTTGGAAAAGACCTTTAAGATCATCAAGTCCAACTGTTCCCTGTCCTAAGCTAAACCAGATCCCTGAGCACCTCATCTCCCCTTTGTCAAACACATTTCTTCCACTCCAGTGAGCTCATGTGTTTCACCTCACAGCTTTCTGAGTGAAATCATCTCACTTGGCTGAGGGAGCTGAGGCTGTTCAGCCTGGAGAAAAGAAGACTAAGGGGAGACCTTATTAATGGTTATAATTATCTTAAGTATGGGATGCAGGGGGACATGGGCAGCCCCTTCTCAGTGTCTGTGGGGACAGGACAAGGGGTGATGGGCTCAAGTTGGAGCACAGGGAGTTCTGCACCAACCTGGGGAAGAACTTTTCCCCAGTGAGGGTGAGGGAGCCCTGGGCCAGGCTGCCCAGGGGGTGTGGAGTCTCCTTCTCTGGAGAGATTCCAGCCCCATCTGGACACCGCCCTGTGTGCCCTGTCCTAGGGACCCTGCTTTGGCAGGGGGTTGGACCTGATGATCTCTGGAGGCCCCTTCCAACCCCTGTGAGTCTGTGATCCTGTGAAATACTGGAAGCAGCATCATGCTGTCCCAGGGCTTACCTGCAGAGGATGGCACACGAGTCCTTTCAGACTTCTCAGCATTTTGTCTGCAGAGACAAAAGTGGATTTTTTCCCATTTTTTTATGAATTATCTTAGACTGGGAGAGAATTCCTCCTGTGCTGGGAGAGCAGGGAAGGGAGAGCTGTTTTCTTAAACACAACTGGTAAAATTAAGGAGTCTGAAAACTCTTTTGGGCACCCCCAAGGCTGTGACCAAACTCTTGAGTGACTGTTAACCCAGGCTGTAAAGATCTCTCTCTGGGGGAAGAGACAGATTAGCAGGAGGGGAGATTGAAACTGCAGCCACTTCACTGTACCTGGGTCAAGTTAAAGAACTCAGCTCAGACTGTTCCAATACAAAGGACTTGTCTGCTTGTGGTCTTTTGGAAAAGATTTATAGAAGGGTGTATCATTTATAACCCTGCACAAAGCCAAGGGCAGGGTCCTGCACCTGGGTTGGGATAACCCCTGTTAGCCACACAGGTCAGGAGATGATGGGCTGCAGAGCAGCCCTGAGGGACAGGACCTGGGGGGACTCGTGGGTGAGAAGCTGGACATGAGCCACCAAAGTGCATCTGCAGCCCAGAAGGCCAACCCCATCCTGGGCTGCATCCCAAGAAGCGTGGCCAGAGGATTGAGAGAGGAGGTTCTGCCCCTCAGCTCTGTTCTAGGGACACCTCACCTGCAGTGCTGTGTCCAGCTCTGGAGCCCTCAGCACAAGGAGGACAAGGACCTGTTGGAGAGGGGCCAGAGGAGGCCACAAAAATGCTTCAAGGGCTGGAGCAGCTCTGCTATGGAGCCAGGCTGAGAGAGTTGGGCTGGTTCAGCCTGGAGAAGAGAAAGCTCTGGGGGGCCTTGCAGAACCTGAAGGTGCCTGTAGGAAGCTGGGGAAGAACTGTTCCCAAGGGCATGGAGTGATAGGATGAGGGGTGAGGGGTTTACACTAGAAAAAGGGAGATTGAGGTTGGAGATTAGGAAAAAGTTCTTCCCTCTGAGGGTGGTGGATCACTGGAACAGGCTGCCCAGAGAGGTGGTGGAGGCCCCATCCCTGGAGACATTCAAGGTCAGGCTTGATGGGGCTCTGAGCGACCTGATCTCCTGAGGATGTCCCTGCTTGCTGCAGGGGGTTGGAGTAGATGGCCTCTGAAGGTCCCTTCCAACCTGACACATGCTGCGACTTTGTGATTCCCACCAGAACTGACTCCAAGGGCCCTCAGAGCGCTGCCTGCAGCCACCCTCCGCTCACCCTAACCCTCTCCAGACCGGACACCAGCTCTCCCTGCTGCCCCAATGGTTCCGGGCTCCTGCAGCCACCCACCCAGCCACCCGCAGCACAGGCGATGGAGACAACCGGGAGCAAACCGGAGCATCCCGGGACAGCCGGTACCCGCACGGCCGGGTAGGGCCCTGCCCGCCCCCCCCCCCCCCCCCCCCCCTTCTCCCCAGCTCTCCCTCCCACGTGCTCCCGCCCTGCTCCCTCGCTCTCCCGTTCCCGTCGGTAGCAAAGCGGCGGGAGGTTCCCCGCAGCCCCGAGGGGGAAGCGCGGCAGCCGGGGCTGGGCCTGTCCCGGGGCACTGACGCGACCGGCCGCTCCCCGGGTCCCGCTCCCCCCGCAGCCCCGACTGCCGCCCGCCGAGTCGCCCCTCCCCTTCCCCCCCCCACCCACCGGGCTGAGCCCCCGCAGCGCCTCAGGGACGGGCCCCGCGGGCGGCAGCAGCGCTCGATCCCCTCCCGCCTGCCCCGGGCCGGCTCCGCACTCACCGCGGACGCGCCGCGCTGACGGGCGAGACACCGAAGATGACGCGAGGCCCCTACGGGTCCCGCGCGGGGCCAGGCGGCGCGCGGCGCGATGACGCGGGCCCCGCCCACCGCTGAGCCCGCGGTAGCCTGGCTGGGAGGGGGGGCGGGGCCGGCGCGGAGGGGGGCGGGGTCGAGAGGGGGCGGGGCCGGGCGCGGGGCAGGCGGGGCGCCGGGCGCTCGCTCGCGGTGGAGCAGGAGCCGCCGCCATTTTGGTTTCGCTGCCTCGGCTCGGAGAAGGGCCGAAGCGGCGGCCGGTCGGTCCGGGTCCCGCCCCTGGCCCCGTCCGCGCGGGCGGCCGGGAAGATGCGGCGCGGAGGAGCCCGTCCTCGGCCCCGGCCGTGTTGTCGCTGACAGGGTGAGGAGCGGGCGGGCGGGCGAGCGAGCGAGCGGGCGGGCGGCTGGCGGGCGGGGACTGGGACCGCCTCAGGCCCGGAGCCCGGGGGGAGGGGAGCCTGGCCGGGGAGCCGCCGCGGGGGCCGCCCCGCCCCGCACCGGCGCCGAGGCGCGCGCTGCCCCGCATCCCCGCCGGGCCGCCGCGTCGCCCGGGGGCCCCGCCGGCGGGCTGGAGGCATCGCCGGGGTTGGCGGCGGGCGGGCGCGGGGGGCCCGGGCAGGGCCCGCGCTCGAAGCGGAGCGGGGGGGACCCCGGCGGGGCCCTCGCGTGAAGCGGGGCGGGGGATCCCTGACAGCCGAGCCCGCGCCGGGAGGGGGCGGGGGATCCCTGACAGCCGGGCCCGCGCCGGGGAAGGAGGCGGGGTATCCCCGCCAGCGGGGCGGGGGGGGGGGGGTTGGGGGGGCTGGCGAGCGCGGGGCGGGAGGGGCGGCGGGTGTCCCGGTGACAGGAGCGGGGCCCGCACGGAGGCCGAGCGCCGGCGGGATGCCCGAAGCCCAGGCCCGTGTCCCGCGGGGGTGGAGGGAGCCTGACAGCCGCGCTCACGCCTTGTGTCGGGAGCGGGGAGGGGGGGGGGGGGGGGGAAGGATGTCACCTGACAGCCGGGCCGCTGCCGCGGGGGGCGCGGGTCGCCCCGGGGGAGTCCCCGGCCGGCCGGGAGCCCGTGTGGGATTGCGGGCTGGGGTCTGGCGGTCACCGCCTGTCCGCATCTCTCCCCCCTCAAGTTTAATTTATTCCGCGGGGCAGAGTATGGCCCGTCCTTAGGGGGTGCGGGGGGGCCGGGCCTGCCGGGGACACGGAGCCGGGGCGGGGCGGAGGAGGGGGGATGTGGGGGGGGGGGGGTGCTGTTTTGGGCTTGAATTTCTTCTTTCTGTGTCCCGTGGGATGGATATTGGCTGGTTTAGATCAACGCTTCGTAGCCTTTTCAACCCTCCTCCCCAAAACTGTACTCTTAAAACGTACTTCTGTTGGATTTTTAACCTCCTTTTGGTTTCATGATGGGTGATGTGGGATGTGATGCTGGAGCCTAAGGTGTGGTGGCCTTACCCACCTCTGAGGCGACAGGCCAGACCTGCCGCTGGCCTTCCCTTCCTGTTCCATAGCCTCCCTGCTCTTGTTCACCCTGGGTTTGTGGTTCCTTCACCCTCTTAATTACCCGGCAGAGAACTGGAAACTCCTTGGAATGTGGGTTTCCATCAGATGGCCTCAGGACACGCATTCACTCTCTCCTCGTGTGTTGTCAGGAGCTCATGAGGGAAACTTGAAGATAGCGGTTGTGCCGCTGGCTTCCCAGCCTTGTGGGGAGAGTTTTGGGGAGCAGGGACTGTGTGTGTGCTAAAAATCTGCGGCTCTACTTTCATATTTAAATGAGATTTCGTTTTCAGGAGCGTCTTGAAGTACCTTTTTTGCATCTTTCATTCCATATTTCATTCGTTTCCCTTGCATTACTGCAGATCACACCCCCAAAGGCAGAGTTTCCCAAGAGTGTGGGAGCTTGGAGGGGTTGGGTTTTTTTTTGGGGTGAATCCTGAAAGATTTGTGTTTCACCTGGTCAGCCTTGAGGACCTTGAGACCATCTCTGGTGCTCTCTGCTGCTGCGGGAATGGGGAAGTTCTAGCAGCTGGTTGAACATATGGGTAGAGAAGGGCTCTAAAATCATCATCTGCCTGCCTACTTGAGTTCTGGAGGAGCATTCTTACTTGAAAATGAAAGCTTCTGTAGCTTTTCATAGGAGAGAGTAAGATTATTGTTATTGTATTATTATTATTATTATTATTATGAGGAGGAGGGGGAGGAGGAGGAGGAGGAGGAGTAAGAGGAGGAGGAGGAGGTCTGAGTGCATTTTGGTTGTAAAGACAAAAAGATCTTAACTTCTTTTTGGACATTAGTTCCATTTGGTTGCTACAGGCAGTCAACAGTCACCTAAAAAACACTTGGTGTTTGAGTGATAATGAATGGTAAGATCATTTCAGTCATAATTCACAAAGAAAAAGCAAATAGTTTTCAGGAGTTTAAACTTTCCTTGAGGATTGACAGTTTAAACACTTGGTACAAGGGACAGGCTTAGTGGTATAAATTATAATGCTGGAGAAAAATGGAAGAAATAGCAGATAGAGTTACTAAATCACAGTGATTTTAAATACAGGTTGTTATCAAATAGGTTGTTGGCTTTCTTTTTTCTTAAATTAATTTGTGCTGCCATTGGCAAAAGATTGACTTTAGCCATTGTGGACACATTTCTTGCACTCCAGTGAGCTCATGGATTACATCTCACAGCTTTCAAAAGATGAAAAACAAATATAATCTGATATGCATCTGTAATGTATAATGTATATGTAATTCCATGAAAGTAAAATCTGTATTTGATCCTCATTTTCTGTGTCACAGCGTTACCAGTTGGGCAGCGTGGTGTTGGTGGTGTCGGTGGCCATCCTCACACTGGGGTAGTTTTGGCTTCACCAAACCAGGTGAACCTCATGAGGTTCAACAATGCCAAGTGTCAGGTGTTGTGCTTGGGCTGGAGGAATCCCAGACACAGATACAGGCTGGGAGAAGAGCTCCTGGAGAGCAGCCCTGCTGAGAAGGACCTGGGGGTCATGGGGGATGAGGAACTTCCCATGAGCCAGCAGTGGCTCTGGCAGCTGGGAAGGGAGATGGGATCCTGGGCTCCATCAGCAGAGGGGTGGCAGCAGGGACAGGGAGGGGATTGTCCCTCTCTGCTCTGCCCTCCTGAGGCCCCAGCTGGATCCTGTGTCCAGAGCTGGGGCCCCAGGACAAGAGAGATGTGGGGCTGTTGGAGAGGGGTCAGAGGAGCCATGGAGATGCTCAGAGGGCTGGAGCAGCTCCCCTCTGGAGAGAGGCTGAGGGAGCTGGGCTGGGTCAGCCTGGAGAAGAGAAGGCTGTGGGGGGACCTCATTGCAGCCTGCCAGTCCCTGAAGGGAGCAGAGGAACAGGAGGGGAATCAGCTTGTTCAAGGGCAGAGCCTGGCAGGACAAGGGGGCAGGAGTGAAGCTGGAGGAGGGAAGGGGGAGAGGAGATCTTAGGGGGAAGTTCTGTGCAGAGAGAGTGGGGAGGGGCTGGAAGGGGCTGCCCAGAGAGGGGGTGGGTGCCCCGTCCCTGGGGGGTTCCAGGCCAGGTTGGCTGGGGCCCTGGGCAACCTTGTGTATCTCCAGGCCTGGAGGTTGGTGTCCCTGCCTGTGGCAGGGGGGTTGGAGCTCTGTGACCCTTGGGGTCCCTTCCAACCCAGCCCAGGCTGGGATTCTATGATCCTTTAATGAGTTTCAGTCTTGAAACCACCGAATCATTGGAGTTTTCAGGGTCAGGTTGTGCAGGCTTTCATAGCTGCCTCTGAACTTTGGCTGTCATCATGTGGCTGCTCATTTACCCTGACATCCACAAGGAGATTTTAAGGCATGAGCTGCAAGAGGAACGGTACCAATCCCCTAGACCAGTGTGAGCAGGGCACATACAGCCTTTGAAGAGCAGCTTAGGGAAAGCAGTGGGTTCTGTTAACAAATAAACAGGGGGAGGGGGAACCCCACGTCTGATGCTTATCACCAGTGAAACAGAAATCATGAAGGAACAAGAGAAGCAGCAAGGTATGGGTACTTACATCTTCAAGACAATGACAGGAAGCTTGAACCCAGGGAGGTGGGGAAGAAGCAGTGTTCTTGGGATTCAGAGAGATCAGATCTAATCACTTTGTGGTTATGAAAATGATCAAATTGGCAGACACATTTTCTGTGAATTATGCTGGGGTAATTGGAGAGTCAGAAGAAGATTACAGTGATGGAGGCAAAATGATGATTAGGTCCAGGATTAGCATTTTTGTTGTCTGTGCTGAGAGGAATTAATGGATAAATAAAATTACCTGCTCTGTGTTTACAAGAGCCATCAATTTTGTGGCTTGGTTTCTGGGATGGCTGCTGATTCTGTGTTATCACAGAGTAAGATTTCAGCACGTTTCTGTGGTTCTCAGTGTGTGCTGCCTCTTGGTCTTGCAGTTTCTGAGGTCGGTGGATGAGTGTCATTACTTCAAGTCTTGCTGTTGAGTAAATATGGAGCTAAATACAGCAGTGTGGTGGTGCTGTCTCCTGTAAATTTAGTATCAAGTTTTAAGCTTATTAATTAATTGCAATTGTAAGACAGTGACTGAAGTGGTGCAGCTGTTCTGGACCATAGTGCAGATAACTGCTTGAACCAGCACAGGCTGGGGGTGACCTGCTGGAGAGGAGCTCTGTGGAGGAGCCTGGTGGGTGACAGGGTGGCCATGAGCCAGCAGTGTGTCCTGGGGGCTGAGAGAGACAATGGGATCCTGGGGGCATCAGGAGGAGTGTGGGCAGCAGGGCACAGGAGGGGATCCTCCCCCTCTGCTCTGCCCTGCTCAGGCCCCAGCTGGAGTGTTGTGTCCAGTGCTGGGCTCCCTGGGATCAAAGGGACAGGGATCTCCTGGAGAGAGTCCAGAGGAGGGATATGGAGATGCTGAAGGGCCTGGAGCATCTCCCCTGGGAGGAAAGGCTGAGGGAGTTGGGGCTGTTCAGCCTGGAGAGAAGAGACTGAGAGGGGATCTGATCCCTGGGGATCAAGAGCTGAAGGGTGGGACACAGGGGGACATGGGCAGCCCCTTCTCAGTGTCTGTGGGGACAGGACAAGGGGTGATGGGCTCAAGTTGGAGCACAGGGAGTTCCACACCAACATGGGGAAGAACTTTTCCCCAGTGAGGGTGAGGGAGCCCTGGGCCAGGCTGCCCAGGGGGGTGTGGAGTCTCCTTCTCTGGAGAGATTCCAGCCCCATCTGGATGCTGCCCTGTGTGATATGAGCTGGGGAGCTGCTGTGGCAGGGGGTTGGACCTGATGATCTCTGGAGATCCCTTCCAACCCCTGTGATCCTGTGATAGTCACTGGAGAAGGGAATGCTTGCATCAATGTAGACTCAGGACTGGCATGACATACTGTAGCATCCTCTCCTTCTCTTGAACAATAAACATGGATGGATTAGGTCAGCTGCCCAGTTTTCCTTTGTGTGTCAGCACATAGGAAGAAGCCCATTTCCCCATTTTAGGTTACATGGTGTAGCAGAATGGACTGAACATTGAGCCTTGAACTAGGAGCTGTCACTGACCTGCTTTCCAGCCCCTTGGCTCACACTGCTCTACCCATTTCTCCTAGTTCTAACATGGAGATTTTTCCTCTCATTACCTCAGGTCTGCTGAGTAATAACACCAGTTTGGGTTTTTCAGGATGCTCTTAGTTGAAAAGTCATACTTGCAGATAAAAATCTTCTTTGATACTGTCCAGAGAACAGGTGGAAGTAAGTTGGTGTTCTCTGAGAACACAGCCAGTGGAGCCTTGCTTCCTGATGGTTTTGTGTTCTCAACAGCATTTCTTCTGTCCCCTCTAATCCTGGCATCTGACTTCCAACCTGTGTCTGCTGCAGTTGCCTTTGCCCTCTCCCAGTATCACCTTTCACATTCCTTATCCTTTCCCCCTTTGGATACAGGGCTTGTGTTCATGGAGCCACCTCAAAATACCACCTCCTCACTGCTGCTTTTTCTAATTCCTCTCTGGACAAGAGGCATATGGTGTTGGGACCTGCCTTGTGCTGATGGGCTGGACTATGCATGTGCTGACCTGCCAGAAGGCCAAATGTCATAGATAATTGCTGACCTCATTGAAACCTTCCTGAAACCATTGAAACTAATTCTGAAGTTCACTGAAACCGTTGAAATCTTTCTGTGGTGTTCCTTGCAGTTCAATCTTAAGAACTGTCTAGAAGATAAGAGCAGAAGGTCATGCCAGTTTCATTCTTGTGATGCTCTTTTCAGTATGTTATTTGATTTATTTATTTAGACCTGCTTCTGACATAGTTAATTTTCAAAGAGATACTTAAATGTTTAAGCTATATAAACACTTTCTGCTTAGGGTGCTCCTAGAACAAATACATCCATCTACATTGGGTGTTTTGGCTCCTGGAACCTGAGGAAAGAGAACTTCTCTCCTGAGCTGCTGTTAAAGCTAAGTGGGGGTTGCTCTGGAGTGGTTTGATGTGCTGTACCCACGGAGTAGATGGGTGTGTGGACCATCTGTTCCCATAGCAGTATGAAAAAGACCTATGGATTGTGGATGTCACCTTTCACCAGGAGCTCCTGTTCAGCCTATTCACAGGCCCTTTTTGAGGGCTGCTGGTTTCCAGGTCTCTAGTTCCATAAACACTACTTCTGCCCTTTCTCTCACACCATACTCTTCAATATCTGACCATGCTCAAGTGTGGATGTTAAGCTTCTCCTTTGTAACCTGTGATTTGTCCTCTTTTGCTTTGGTTTTTATGTCAGTTAAGATGAAAAAGTTCACCTGGTCTCTTATGATGAATAGGTTTATATATATAAACAGTGTTTCTGATGGCAGAAGTGGGGACCCTTCCATTCCTGTGCTTAAGGAAGTACAAATTAGTGTGAAAATCATAGAATTCTAGAATGGTTTGGGTGGGAAGGGCCCTCTGAGCCCCCCAGTGCCCTTCTTGCCTTGGGAAGGGACATTCCCCCAGCCCAGGGTGCCCAAAGCACCGCTCAACCTGGCCTTGAGCCCTGCCAGGGATCCAGGGGCAGCCCCAGCTCCTCTGGGCACCCTGTGCCAGGGCCTCCTCTCTCCCCAGGAAGGATTTCTACCTCCCAGCTCCTCTCCAGTTTTCTGGGCTGTGAGCATTGCCGGGTCATCTTGAGCTTCTTGTCCCCCAAAGCCCCCAAGCCCTTCTCCTCAGGGCTGCTCTCCATGCATCCATCCATCCATCCATCCATCCATCCATCCATCCATCCATCCATCCATCCCCCAGCCTGTCATTGTGCTGGGGATCACCCTGACTCACGTGCAGGACCTTCCCCTTGGCTTTGCTGAGCTTTGTGAGATTCACACAGATTTGGTGGGGTTGTTTGATGGCTTTGGGGTTTATTTTCTGATCTGCCATCCTTTGTCCTGAATATGTGAAGTCCTCAAGGAACCTAATGTGCACTTGGGTGAAACTGGGATTTCATAGTGGCTCAGGTAATTAGCACTGATTTGTCTCTGGGTTTCAGATGCTTTATCTTAAGTTTCATTAGCTGTGTCATTCCTTGGGTGTAGCTATTTCAGTAGGTCCAAACTAAGAGTGGCAGAACTAGGAGTAGCTGGGCCCTGCTTTGAAATATGAAAAGTTGTGTTGATGATGATTAATATTAAAAACATTAACCATTCTTTGAAGCATCCTATAGATGAACAGGGTAGGGATGAGGGTGACAAAGCCCTGGGACAGGCTGCCCAGGGAGGTTGTGGAGTCTCCATCTCTGGAGAGATTCAAGACCCATCTGGACACCGCCCTGTGTGCCCTGTCCTAGGGACCCTGCTTTGGCAGGGGGTTGGACCTGATGATCTCTGGAGGTCCCTTCCAACCCCTGTGAGTCTGTGATTCTGTGAACAGGAAACTACATTGTAATATTCACCTATTTTCACCTACCAGCAAAAGATGACTTCACAGATACAGTGTATTTTTGCAGCAGGTTTTAGGAGGGAGTTGGTGTTTTGAAACATCAGCTGCCTACTTGTGCTTGACTGAGATGGGATTGCTTTCTAATTGATTTTTCATATTCATTTAATTTCTGCCAGAAAATTAGTTTACTTCTTTCTTTTTCTCCTTCAGAGTAAAAGATGCTGGCTGCCACTAGCAGAACAGATCTTCTGTGGAACAGATCTCTGTAAATCTTCCCCAAAATCATCCCAAAGGCAGATATTCCACCTGTGATGGACCCTCGGAATACTGCTATGTTAGGCTTGGGTTCTGATTCTGAAGGGTTTTCTGGGAAAAGCCCCTCTGGAGTAAACATTGGCCCGTTGGTAGGAAAAGGAGAAGTCGAGCTTGAAAGTTGCACCAAGGAAGAAGACGAAGGCAAGAAAAAGACCCGGGAGGGGAACAGTCCGGAGAATGGGAAGAACGAGGCTCTGACTGATGCACAGCAACAGTTCTCTGTGAAAGAAACAAACTTTTCAGAGGGAAACTTGAAACTGAAGATTGGTCTCCAAGCAAAACGAACTAAAAAACCTCCCAAGAACCTTGAGAATTATGTGTGCAGGCCTGCTATAAAAACCAGCATCAAGCAACCGAGAAGGGCACCGAAGAGTGGGAAGATGACAGATGAGAAGAACGAGCACTGTCCTTCAAAACAAGTGAGTAGTATTTTCATGTAGTTAACTTTGCAAGTCAGAGTCAATTTAAATTGGGTTTAAAAGTTTCTGGCATCTCTGCATGAGCATACTAACTGTTTTTTCCATGTAACCTCTGGTAGTGAAGATTCTGAGCTTAAAAATGGTTTGATTTGATTTCCATTGACAGGGGGGGAAAAAAAAAGGCTTTTTGATCTTTCCCAGCTTGCCAACATTGGGGGTTTTATTTGTGGCAGTGAAAGAGAATTCCCATGTTAACTTGAAGCAAACAACCTGGGTAAATTGCTGAAAAGCAATAACATATTTTTAGTCTTTTCTGTAGAAGAAAGTGGGAGGTTTTATCTCTGTGTAAACTAAGCTGTGCAGTTGCTGTGCTTGTCTGAAGCATTTGGATTTATATTTTTTTCTTACCTGTTAGAACAGGGTTTTTTTTTTTGCTACCAAGCAGTGTCTGAGAAGGAAAAAAAAAACACTTCTCTGGATATGTAAGAAACCAGTGTGGTGATAAACTGCCTATAAATGCAGTGGCAGGAGTGATGTGCCAGGTATTTTCCAACTGGAAGGAGATAGCCCTGCCTGGAGGATGTCTTGTTTTTATGATCTGCATGATGTAACAAGTAAGAGCAGAGATAACAGAGGGAAAACAGAATTAGGAGTTAAACTCAGATGGTGGCAGCATGGATTCTTCATCCTTGACCTCTTTGTTTCTATATTAGGTTTTTTTCTTCAAAAGATCCATTGTATTTAAAAAGGAAATTAAAAAGTTGGGAAAGCAGAACGTGGGGCAAGAATTAGAAATGCAGTGGCATAGATGCTGAATTTCAGAAGGGTTTTGTTACAGCACCCCCTTTTCTCTGATACACACAGAAGTTTCACTAATTGATAGGGTGTTAGATTACACCCTCCATATTCTTTCTCCTTTCAGTCCTGCTTACTGAGTGAAAGCTGAAGATTTTCCCTCCACTCCCAATTTATCTCACACCTATCTGTGTTTCTTTATGAGTATTTAACTCTCCCAGTTTCTTTGTGCATTCCTTGCTTAGCCTTGTTCAGCTTTGCAACATCAAGTGATTCAGCAAGAGAATACAAGTCCCTGGAAGGCAGAGTCCTTCCCATGAGTTGGCTGTTGGTGAGGCTTGTGTTTCAGTGATTCCAGGGCTGAAGGTTTTTCATGTCTCTAGCCCTGTCCCCTACTCATTTACCTGTATAAATCTCCCCTGACATCTCCTAAGGTACAGCTCATCCCTGACATACCCAAACCTTTTATTTACACCAGCATACCCAGACTTGAGTTTTCCTTGAGAAGCTTTGAAGAGAAGTGGTAAAACTATGCTCTCAAAGAACAAGGGTGCTGTATGTTACAGGTAATGACTAGAATCACCTTTCCCAGACTGTCATGCAGCTGTGTTGGGTTTTTTTTTCTCCTTTATAAACAGAAAGGGTAGATAATGGCAGGACAAGGGGAATGGAGTGAAGCTGAAGGAGGGGAGGTTTAAATTAGATCTTAGGGGAAATTCTTTGCAGAGAGAGTGGTGAGGGGCTGGAAGGGGCTGCCCAGAGAGGGGGTGGGTGCCCCATCCCTGGGGGTGTTGAAGGCCAGGTTGGCTGGGGCCCTGGGCAACCTTGTGTAGCTCCAGGCCTGGAGGTTGGTGTCCCTGCCTGTGGCAGGGGGGTTGGAGCTCTATGACCCTTGGGGTCCCTTCCAACCCAGACCAGGCTGGGATTCTGTGATTCTAGGTGTTTTTCATCAGCCTATCAAACAAGACAGTTGAGTGGTACATTACATGACTGAAAACATTTGCTGTGGCCTTTTATTTTACATTCTTCAATTTCAGAACAATTTGTCACTGTTCTCATGACTTTTTAATTTACTTTTTAAAATAAGACTATATTGTCTTGGGTCAATCTGGAATGGATCTCTTTTGATGGCTGAATTGGGGTGCTACTTGGAACTGAAACTCTCTTACTAACAAGAGATAAGTGTGGAATCTTCCCATTTCATCAAGGGATCATGCCCTGGGAATTTTGAAGTGGTAGAGTAATTAGTAGTTCAACTCAGATGGTGGCAGTATGGATTCTTCATCCTTGACCTCTTTGTTTATATATTAGGTTTTTCTTCAAGAGATCTATTGTATTTAAAAAGGAGATTAGAAAGTTGGGAAACAAGAATTACTGAGACAATTAAACACTATGGATATTATGTATGATATCAATGATACCAGATCATGTTTTAATTCCTTCTAAGAGGAGTTACTGCTGCTCCATGTCTGATGAACAACCTGTGTGTAGCTTAGAGAAGCACAGATCTGTTGCATTAAATTTGCATTACTTAAAATAGTTTCAAATCCCTGACTAATGATAATTCACTTTAGATCCTCTGCCCTCTCTCAGATTGGACTGAAACAGTTTTCAAGCTGGTTAATTCTGTGTGTTCCCTGCTGCCACCCTGGTGCTTTGGATTGTTAGGACAGTTTACAGCATCCTGTTGTTCTCTAGTAAGTGTGATTAAAAAGTGGCTTTCTAGAAACAAACCATAAATACAGTTTAAAAGCAGTGTATGTTCTGAATATGATGCCTGAGGGATTTCTTTTTTTCTTAGTGCAATGAAATAAAGCAAGCTTTAACACTTCACCACAGGAAATAAAAGGGATCCCTTAATCTTTCCTTTTGATGGAGAAGAGGGGGGAAAAAGTTAATATATGACCAATTTGAAGTAGGAAAATACTTTGCACTCCCATCTCTGACAGCTATGCTTCTTACTCAGGCTGAAAGGGCTCTTAAAACTTGGGCAGTGTCTTCTGGATGTGATAGTAGAGGGTTTATCTCCATGCTTCTTACTCAGGATTACTGCTGAAAGGGCTCTTAAAACTCAGGCAGTGTCTTCATGTGTGTTAGTAGAGGGTTTGTCTCCATGCTGAAAGAAGAGCAGGTTAGGGGAAGCAGGTAAATCATCTATTTACAGTTTGTCCTCCAGAAACATGTAGACAGAAAGAACTAATGGTCTTCTGAAGAGAAAATCATGGAACAGTGAAGAGAGACCTCAAAGTGGCTAAGGCTCCTGGGTGTTGAAGCAAGGAACAGTTTGCTTTGTGACCCTGATTGTGAAACTTGGATTTATTTTTTTTTCCCTTCAGAAAAGTTTCCTGTGACAGACAGACATTGATGTGTGCCTAGTGTACCTCTGCTGAGCCTGAAAATAGATTCATTTACAACTATAAATTTTGCCTGTGTTTTAGCACGAGAGGGACAGGGAGGATTTCCTCATGTAGCCAGTGACATAGCTAAGTGGCATTACCAAAGCCTTAGACAATGAGGAGGCAAGAAGTGATTGTAACAGCCTGCTAAAACTCTAAAATAGTAGTAAAACACCAAAGCAGGTTGGAACGTGCCCGTTTGCTCCCTCTCCTTCCTCCTTTGTAAAACTGCTGAGTGTGGTGTTCTGCAGTTCCTTCCATTGCCCTTGGTTATGGAGGGAAGCTCTATGGGAAAGTTCTCTGATGAAATCACAGCCACTGACTGAAAAGCTGCAAGCAAAAAATAAAAAAGTAACAAAGCTGAAGAATTGGGTTGGTGTTTAGTTTTTGAGCAGCCCAAGAGTATTTTCTGCAGGGTCTGGGACATGAGTTTCTCCCTCAGACTAATCATTTTTCCTGGTAGTTAGCTAAAATTGACTTTCAGAACAAAGAAAAAGTCTCAGTGGTGAAAAATTAAACAGCAAACAGACTTCCAGGCATGACATGGGGAACTTATGTAGAGTATATTGGTACTGCAACTACACAGGCAGTGTCTGTGCTTCTTCAGAAT
Source organism: Rallus limicola (assembly GCA_022605955.1). Lineage (NCBI taxonomy): Eukaryota > Metazoa > Chordata > Aves > Gruiformes > Rallidae > Rallus > Rallus limicola. Next base: position 1,151,862 of record JAKCOZ010000082.1, read on the forward strand.
GGATATTTGAATATAAATAGCCTGTGTGCCCTGGCCAGAAGTGCAACCACTAAAGCAGCAGTGGGGAAATGTCTGTGTGTCTGTGTGCATCTCAATATCCTTATTGTTTGTTGGTAGTTTGGAAGAGAAGGAGTAAATCAAATCGAGGTGGTGGAGGCCCCACCTCTGGAGATATTCAAGGTCAGGCTTGATGGGGCTCTGAGCAACCTGATCCAGTGAAGATGTCCCTGCTCGCTGCAGGGGGTTGGCCTGGATGGCCTTTAAAGGTCCCTTCCAACCTGACACATCCTGTGATTCCATAAATGTACCAGGGAAAAAAAGCTTGAAGTGTGTGCTTGTTTGGAGATGTTTAAGGTGTGTTAGATGGATGAAACACCTATGAGATATTAGAGGGGAGGTTGGGGGTTTTTTTTTTAATGTGAGTGAATTGTTAGTAATCCTCACAAAATTACCTGCATTAAAACCTGACTTTACATCTTCTCTGCTATAAAACTGGGCATTTGTTCAAGTGAGACAGCTTAGTAGGGCCCTGTGCTCCATGGAACCACGCAAGGGAAGGCTGAACATGCTGCACATATGGCCAGCTTCCAGCCCCAGGAGCAAAATGACAACAAGGGACCAAGCTACACACTCACAGTGCCTGAACACCAACTGTTGGAGCTTTGAATTGCTGTGCTCGCTCTGTAACGGCGGCTTGGACTTCAGATCTCTCTCATCCATCTCGCAGAGGGATTGCTTGTGCAGTAGGTGTTATTTCAGGAAAGCATGGCACCCTTTTTTTTTTGGGTGTCTCCAGTGCAGTAAGGACGTATCATGGCTGCTCCCCGCCTCCCAGCTCTATGTTTTGTGAGTACGAGGGTGGCTGAGTTGGGGGGGGAAGTTCCTGAAATGTGACGCTCTGGCATAATTTACATAAGATTGCAGCTGCCACAGAGAAGCTGGGCTCAATGCCAAACTATTCTCCATAGACCACAGTCTCTTTTACACCACAGCTTTAAAAACCAGTAACTGATATGACTGGTGGGTTTTGTTCTACTGCTGCAGCAGGTTCGGAGTCATCCGACCCCCAAATGATGCTCGTGGCCACCCCACCACCACCCCCCCACCCCTCACCCCAAAGGAGAACTTTGATCTGTGACATATCACTGTTCTTGTGAAGTCTTGCTTGCTTTCTGGAGATGCATCTGGGCTGGTAGGGCAGTGATCCTACCAGCAGGTGAAATTCAACTTCTGATAGAATCATAGAATGTTTAAGGTTGGAAGGGACCTTCAAAGGCCACCCAGTCCAACCCCACCAGAGTAAGCAGGGACCTCTTCACTAGATCAGGTCGCTCAGAGCCCCAGCCAACCTGGCCTTCAACACCCCCAGGGACAGGGCACCCACCCCCTCTCTGGGCAGCCTGTTCCAGCCCCTCACCACTCTCTCTGTAGAAAAACTTCCCCCTAATAATTTAATTTAAACCTCCTCTGCTCCAGCTTTAATCCACCCCCCTTGTCCTGCCATTGACCACCCTTTTAACAAGCTGATTCCCCTCCTGTTTATAAGCTCTCTTCAGGTCCCTCCACAGCCTTCTCTTCTCCAGGCTGAACAAGCCCAGCTCCCTCAGCCTCTCTTCATTTGACTGATGTTAACACTATCCACAGTCTACTGTGAGGAGAACCAGTTACTGTGGTGGTGAAGGGTGTTGTGAGACTGGGCTAAGAAGCCCTGACAGAGCTGTGTGTGGACAGGTTTACACGATGCCTGCCGTTGTGGCGCATCCCTCACCTCCTTCTCAGTAGCATCTGAGGTCTTCAAGAGCTGTCACACCATAAGGAGCCCAGTATATTATTGTTAATGGTTTTTTTTTAATAAACATTAAGAGTACTTTTGGAGAATGTTTATAATTGGGGACAGATTAAATGGCTTATATTTGAAGACTGAGAGAGAGAGAGAGAGTATTTGCATTACATAACATCAGGAAAACCTTAACATGAGCATTGAAATATATTTGCTTTAAAATGAATAGGATCATGAAGTATGTATTTATATAGTTGGTAACTATTACTGAAGCAGGTATTAATCATCTCAACACAAAAAGATCCTGTGTTACCTAGAGAGAGTCTTTGTGCTCTGTTCCTAAAGACTGGTTTGTTTGTTTTTTTTTCAACTTCTAGGACCCTTCAAAGTCGTACAAGAAAGCTGGAGAAGTTGCAACAGTTGAATTACATGTGGAAGAAGGTATACAAGTAGAAACAAATCCTTTATCTAAGAAAGTTCCCCCCTTGCACTCTGAAATGACAGATTACATAAAGTCATCTCCTCCGACTCTTATCAGTAGCCATAATTCTGACTTAAAGGATAGAACCCAAATCAATGGAGCAACAACCGTAACAGAAAAACTGGCTCAACTTATTGCAACTTGTCCTCCTTCAAAGTCTTCCAAAGCAAAGCAGAAGAAGCCTGGAAGTGGAACTGCATCTGGTTTGGTTAAAGACTCTGGGAAGAAGCTACCAGGAACCATAACTGCGAGTGGGTTAATTAATAAAGATTTCGGAAAGAAATTGCCGGGGTCGGGTATTGCTGTTGGATTGGTTAACAAAGACTCAGGGAAGAAGCCATTAGCGATTGGTAGTGCAGCCATATTGGTTAACAAGGACTCTGGGAAGAAGCCACAAGGGATTGGCCCTTTGGTTGGATTGGTTAACAAGGACTCTGGGAAGAGGCCACCAGGGATCAGCACTCCCACTGGGTTAGTTAGCAAGGACTCTGGAAAGAAACAGCCAGTGACCAGCTCTGCGGTTGGGTTGATGGGCAAAGATGTTGGAAGAAAACTTCCAAGTATCAGCACTCCAGCTGGATTGTCAAGTAAGGAGTCTGTCAAGAAGCCAGTGGGGATCGGCGCTCCGGCAGGATTGATTAACAAGGATGCTGGGAAGAAGCTGTTGGGGATAAGTAGTCCTACAGGATTGGTTAACAAGGATTCTGGGAGAAAGATGCCAGGGACTGGCACTACAACCATTCTGACTAACAAAGACTCTGGAAGGAAGACACCGGGGATTGGCAACCCGATGGGACCAGTTAACAAGGACTCTGGGAGGAAGATGCCAGGAATTAGCAGTCCAGTGGGATTGGTTAGCAAGGACTCTGGAAAAAAGCCACCAGGAATCAGCAGTCCGGTTGGTTTGGTTAACAAGGACTCTGGAACTCTGAAAGCAGACTCTCTTACGCCTGCCTCGGAGCCCTTTAAGCTTCCTTGCAATTCAAACCTCAGTAGCCTTGAAAGCCATGACACCCCAGATTTACTGAAGGAAAATACTACTAGCAAAACATTTGAGAAACATATTCTGAGACAGAATAAAGACAGCATCTTGGAAAAATTCTCAATTCGGAAAGAAATCGCTGACGTGGGCAAAGAGATGTTTAATGAAGGAATCTGCCTGCCACAGGATGGTTACTCAACCAGTGAAAAAGGGGTTTATGAAACATCTAAGCATGAAAAACAGCCTCCAGTTTATTGCACTTCACCAGACTTCAGAACAGGAGGTGCTTCAGACGTATCGACAGCAAAGTCCCCGTTCAGTGCGGTGGGAGAGGGGAATCTCCCATCGCCTTCACCCACGGTGTCTGTTACAACCTTAAACAGGAGCCTCTCCACAACGTCCTCCCAGTTAGCATCTAACTCATTGCATTTAAGTTCCACAGCTGATCTCTTAGAAGGTATTTCAGATCAGATTGGCAAACCTCAGTTTTCTTCTGACAGTACGCTTCTGAATATAAACAGAACGTTGAACCACACTCTGAGCACTGATTTTAAAGGTGCTGATAAAGAGTTAAATGACTCAAAAGCTACTTATGTAGAAACTTCAAGAACTAGTCCTTCTACAGGGAAAAAGCCTGTTCTGGCAGCTGAAACAAGCATTCATGCTACTGTCACCCCTTCAGTAGTTAGTTTTACAAGCTTGTTTAGTAGCAAGCAGTTCCTAAAGATTGGTGCAATAGCTGCATCTGATAAATCTTGCCAAGGAGCAAAAAATCTGAGCACTACTCAGCAATCCAAACCTTTAAAGAAAAGAAAAGGAAGGAAACCACGATGGACTAAAGTGGTGTCAAGGAACACGTGTCGTCCTCCAAAGGGCCTAGAACTAGAAAGGTCAGAGCTTTTTAAAAACATTTCATACAGTGCACTATCAAGCAGTAATTTGGAGCAGGCCAAATTCTTGAAAAACATAGGCTCCTCTTCATTTGTGGAGCATGAGTTTGTCAAACACCAGTTGCCAAAACTGAATGAAGGGAACGGCCAGTCTCTTGCACTCCTAGCTGAGTCTGACAAGCAAACCCAAAAGTTTTACAGTTCTCACAAACAATCCTCTAGTTTGTGTATGTCAGATGATTTCCTGCCTGACATGTATAAACCCAAAAGAGGAAGACCTAAATCCAAGGAGATGCCGGAGCTCGAAGGTCCCCCCAAAAGAACTCTAAAGATCCCAGCATCAAAAGTCTTTTCGGTGCAGTCAAAAGAAGAGCAAGAACCTCCAATTTTGCAACCCGAAGTAGAAATTCCCTCCCTAAAACAGAGCTTATCAGGACAGGCTTTTCCTAAAAAGAGAGGGAGACCTAAAAGACAGATCAGGTCATCAATTAAAATGAAGCCACCCATTCTCTCCGTGGCTCCTTTTGTTGGAACAGATAACTCCAGCAAGATAGAGTCTGAAAGCGATCAGCATCGGAGTGGGGATTATTTTGAGAGAAAGGACCAGCTCCGAGGGCCAGAAGAAGTCCAAACTCCTAATATTTGTAGCATGACTGATTTGGAAGTAGACCCAGACAGAAAAGTAGCCAAGAGAAATAACGGACAGTTAATGAAAACAATTATTAGAAAAATAAATAAAATGAAAACCCTGAAGCGAAAGAAGCTTTTAAATCAGATTCTCTCGAGTACAGTGGAACCCCATAACAAAGGGAAAGTCCAGTCCAAACTCCACAATACGGTGTCAACTCTTGCTGCCACCTTTGGTTCAAAATTAGGCCAGCAAATAAATGTCAGCAAGAAAGGAACAATTTACATAGGAAAGAGGAGGGGAAGGAAACCTAAAGCTGTCCTGAATGGGATTCTAACCAGCAGCTCTGCCAGCCTGACGGTTCTCGAGAAGTCCTCTCAGCAAACCCCTGGTACATCACTAGGACAAGTACTTCCCCACTTGCTGCCTCCAGCAGCTAATAACTCTGAGATTCTTCCATCTCCAGTTTGCTCCCAGTCATCTGCAGTGAGTGGGGGCCAGAGCCCCGTCAGCAGCGACGCAGGGTTTATCGAGCCCAGCTCGGTGCCGTATTTACACATACACTCCAGACAAGGAAGTGTTGTTCAGACGCTTGCCATGAAGAAAGCTGCTAAGGGAAGGAGGAGGTTATCTCCACCTACGTTGTTGCCAAACTCCCCTTCTCACTTGAGCGAGCTGACATCGCTGAAAGAAGCCACTCCTTCCCCAGTCAGCGAGTCCCACAGCGACGAGACCATCCCCAGCGACAGCGGGATAGGAACGGATAACAACAGTACCTCAGACCGAGCTGAGAAGTTTTGTGGGCAGAAGAAGAAGAGGCATTCGTTTGATCACGTCTCCCTTATCCCACCAGAAACTTCCACTGTCTTAGGTAATCTCAAAGAGAAACATAAACACAAATGCAAGCGCCGCAGCCACGATTACCTTAGTTACGACAAAATGAAGAGGCAGAAGAGAAAAAGGAAAAAGAAGTACCCTCAGCTTCGAGGTAGGCAGGACCCAGATTTCCTTGCTGAATTAGAAGAACTAATAAGTCGATTAAGTGAAATTAGAATAACCCACAGAAGTCACCATTTTATACCCCGAGATTTACTGCCTACCATTTTTAGGATTAATTTCAATAGTTTCTATACCCATCCTACTTTTCCTCTAGACCCTTTGCACTACATTAGAAAACCTGATTTAAAGAAAAAGAGAGGAAGGCCTCCAAAAATGCGGGAGGCTATGGCAGAGATGCCTTTTATGCATAGTCTCAGCTTTCCTCTCTCCAGCACCGGGTTCTACCCATCTTACGGCATGCCTTATTCTCCTTCTCCCCTTGCAGCTGCTCCCATAGGCTTAGGTTATTATGGAAGGTACCCTCCAACTCTTTATCCTCCTCCACCTTCTCCTTCTTTTACTACCCCTCTGCCACCGCCTTCCTACATGCATACGGGCCATTTGCTTCTCAATCCCACCAAATACCACAAGAAGAAGCATAAACTCTTACGCCAGGAGGCTTTCCTCACGACAAGCAGGACTCCGCTCTTGTCGATGAGCACGTACCCCAGTGTTCCACCTGAAATGGCTTATGGCTGGATGCTGGAACATAAGCATAGGCATCGCCATAAACACAGAGAACATCGTTCTTCTGAACAACCACAGGTTTCCATGGACACTATAACAGCTAATAGCTCTTCTAGAACAGTTCTGGAGTCCTTGAAGCGCTACAGGTTTGGGAAGGAGGCTGTTGGTGAGAGGTACAAACATAAAGAGAAACACAGATGTCACATGTCTTGTCCACATCTGTCACCTTCAAAGGGTTTGCTAAGCCGAGATGAACAGTGGGTCAGGAGAGAACCTTCAGAGGCTAATTCCTTAGCGCTAGGGTTGCAGACACCCCTACAGATAGACTGTTCAGAAGGTTCCCCAGGTCTGTCCCTGGGGGGATTTACTCCAAGCTCTGAGCCAGCCAGCAACGACGAACACACAAACCTTTTCACAAGTGCAATAGGCAGCTGCAGAGTCACAAACTCTACCAGCACCAACGGACGTAAAAAACTAACTGACAGCCCTGGACTCTTCAGTGCACAAGACACCTCCCTAAACCGACCTCTGAGAAAGGACCCCTTGCCTCCTGGTGAGAAGGCGCTACAGCCGCTGGCAGGTAAGGGAGCTCTGATTGCACCTACTTTACTACCAGTTGCTGGTTGATGTTGTACCTAACACGTGCTAGGGAAGGAGGGCAGGGACGGCTTTGGCTTTGTAGGAATCTTTCTGTGTTGAATTTCAGGGCTGCTCTCACTTTTTGGGTGTCTGTTTTGTTCAAGCACAGCTCTGTGTGGAGTACAGACTTAGTGTGTCCTCCAGAGCTGCTCACGGGGCTGTGCAGGTACCTCTTCCCACCAGATTTCCCTTGCTTTGTTGTAGCAGTATATAAAGTTACTCTGTGGACACTTTCTCACCAACAGGTCTTTCCTTTTCCTTTACAATTTTAACTTTTTTGAAAAAAATAAGTTCAATTTCCTCGTGATTTTGGACACTCTAAAAGCCATGTTTCTGTTTGAAGTTTGGTTACTTCCATTTAGACTGTGTGTTGGTGCTACTATTGTGATTACCTGGTGGTGCTACTATTGTCACTGACATTTCCATTTCAGAAAATGGTCCCCTTTTTCCTTTTGTAACTCCCTTTTGGTTATTTTGATAATCTCTACGACAGCATCGCTTTCAATCCCTGACTTGAGGCCTCTCTCACAGACCTCAGAACTAAACGCTGCTGGGAATGCCTCAGCCCCAACCTTGTCATGACTGCTTTATTCAGTTGGGAAACTCATCTTATGTAGCCTGGAGCAAAACTGCAGCAGAACTGGCTGAGGTTGTATGCACAGACAATGGCAGTGATGCTGACAGAGGGTTGATGTTTAAGCAGAAGACCTCAAAGTGTGCTGTTTGTGTAGTGTTAAGAGAGAAAAGAGGGGTTGGACCCCTCTTGAGGTCCGTTCCAACCCCTCAGATTCTGTGAAAAAAAAACCTAATGTGAAATTTAGGACTTAAAGAAACTCTGTTACACATCACTTTCCCTCCTGGCTTAAGTGTCACTTCATTCTGTACTTCATTACTACAGATGGTTTGGGGAATAATTGTCACTTTTTATCTGCTTCATTGCCATGGGCACATAAGACCAGCTAACAAAGGATAAAAACGTGGCTTGTGCTCTTTCTTGTGTGCTTCTGATGCCTGAAGGAAGTGTGAGAGCTTCTCCTCCCTCCAGTACTTAGCCACGCTCTCCCTTGAAATGTAAATCACTTCTCCAGGAACACTTGTGACTTCACAGGCCACGAGCCAAGCAAACAACCAGCTTCCAGTAACGCCTCATGTTCCTTACTCTCATCTTACTCCTTTGCTTGTGATGCTTCCCATGCCTCCTGCCACCTCCCTGCTCTGATCACGTATTTCTGGAAGGGTTTTTAGGTGGTGTTTTCTTTTGGCATTTGGAAGTTTTATGGTTTGATATTTTAAGGGTAGTGGGAAGTGTCTGGGTTGTTTTGTCAAGTTCGTGGTACTTGATAATATGTCATGTTCTTAAAGCTGCTCAGGGCAGGGGGTGGAGAAAGTGATAAAGCCCTAAGGTTGCTTCTTCTGCAGTGATGGAAAGATTAATTCAAAGTGTTAGGTCACCAAAAGGGTTAAATTTGGCTCTGTGTGAGTGAAGAATTGGTTGTGGTAGCTCTTGCGGTTCTGGGAATTTCCTGAGGATTTCCATTGCAGGGAATGATCTGGCTTGGGTTTTTATGAGGAACAGCCTCATTAGGGGGAAAAAGCAGAGATGTTTTAAGCTGAGACCTGCTCGTGAAGGCTCTGAATCACTCTCCCTCTTGCTGTTTCTCAGATGCCATGTATCACTTCCAGTATTTCCCAGAACAGAAGCCAGCTGGGTTTACTGTGTGACCGCCTTTCAGCTCAGTACTCAGCTCCCTCACACGGAGCTCCCGATACCCCACATCCCATCAGAGACCTTTCAACTGCATCTAGCACAAACCCCCAGTAAAACACCAAGGCTGACTGTTGGCTGTTGGGTTTTGGGTTGTTTTTTCCTCGGCTCAGTATCCATTTGCAGGCTGTGTTTTATTTTTTAACTGGAATGCTGAATTCTGAAAGGATTCCTGTGAAATATTGAGATTGTTTTTGCGTGCTCCCCAAAGTAGCACAGATGGGAGATGGAACCTGTGGTGCATCAAAGATGGTTTATTTTATTAAACCAGAACCAGAGTGGTTAAAACAAGTAGTCAGAGAGCAGCATCAGGGGAATGCCTTCCAGAATTGTGCTTTGTGATACTTCCAAGGATTCTGCATGGATGTTACGCTTCCTTTCCGGAGACTTCTGAACGTAAACCCTGCCTGGATGGATTAACTGCCACTGTTTGGATGCTAGCTGATGCTGGGTGTTTTGGTGCCCAGGTTTGGGGTGGTTTTGGGAACCAGGACTCAGTCAGTGTGAAGGGTACCGGCCATCAGCATCTGGTTTCATCCCCGCAGCCCAGCCCCTGCGCACAGCTCTGCCGGTGAAGGTCCCGAGGCTCTAACCTGAGACCTCTTCCTCTGCACCTCATGGTCCTTAGCGAGCTTCCAGCAGCTCAGCGCTAACCGCTCCCGGCCACCGGCCCTTCGGTGGGGATGGGCCCAGCTGGAGGAGCCTCCGGTCCCGCCTGAAACCCGACGGGAGACGCGCCGGCCCTTGGTTGTGTTCCCGGTGGTACGACCCCCGCAGGAAAACCCCCCCGGGGCCCGGCGAGCGGCCACCGCTCCACCGCAAACCTGTGAACGCAGCCGCGCCGAGGCGTGCGGGGCCGAGCGGCGCCGTGCTCGCCCCTGGGGCTCCCGGCGGCCCGGGGCCTCTCTCGCGGTGCGGCCCGAGCAGCCGCCGGGAGGCACCGGCGGGCGGCGGCGCCCCCTGCCGGCCGCTCCGCAGCCTCTGCTCGGGGGCGGCGCCGGTGGCTCTGGGGAGAGCTCGGGCTCTGCCGGGCCCAGTCCCGCCCTGCCCGCAGCTGGGGCCGCCGAGACCGGGCGCGGTTGGAGGCTGCGGGATCCAGCCGTACAGGTGCCGCGGAGGCTCCTCCGGGCGGCCGGTGGGAGCGGTTTGGGCCCCGTTTGCTGCTGCCTCAGAGGGTTTGATTCCGGTTTGCTGCTGCCTCAGAGGGTCTGGGCCCAGCAGAGAGGGTTTGGGCCCAGTTTGCTGCTGCCTCAGAGGGTTTGAGCTCAGCAGAGAGGGTTTGGGCCCGGTTTGCTGCTGCCTGAGAGGGTCTGGGCCCAGCAGAGAGGGTTTGGGCCCGGTTTGCTGCTGCCTCAGAGGGTTTGAGCCCAGCAGAGAGGGTTTGGGCCCGGTTTGCTGCTGCCTCAGAGGGTTTGAGCCCAGCAGAGAGGGTTTGGGCCCAGTTTGCTGCTGCCTCAGAGGGTTTGATTTTGGTTTGCTGCCACAGGCGATGAAGAAATGGAGTGCTAGACCCATGACAGGAAGATCTCTAGGATTTGAGCATCATGTGTCAGCAAGCTGAGTTACAAACAGCCCTGCCATCCAAGCAGCCCTCCAGATCCCTCTCTTTCTAATCCTAAGCAACTGAGTGGAGTCTCCCTGCACAGCTCCATTGCAGCTTCCCTTTCACCTGTGTGTTGGTACAGAAACCCTCTTCCAGAGCCCGCCAGCACCATCTCTACAGCAAGATGCCATGCAGGAAAATCTGATAATCTTCATCAGGAATATGATTTGCAACCTGGGACAGTGTCCAGCAGCGTTATGATTGTGCCTTTGGTGAGAAGAATTAATGAAAAAGAAAATAATTCCTCTGCTTTGTCGAGAAGTTTGAATATTTGGAAAACTCCTACTGTTTCTTTCCTCCATCTGTTGAAAGCACCTGAGATGTTACACCATGAGCTAATAATACCTGTGATTAAAAATAAAAAATCCAAACTTTGATGCAAGACCAGATCTGAAAGATTTTCCTGAAGATTTCTGATAAATCAGTTAGCATGGGAGAAATTCCCTCTTGATGGTCCAGTTCTGTCCTTCCCCACCTAGGTGCATCGTAGCAAGCAAGTGTTCTAAAGCTGAAAGAGAGTAATTTTACATAAATTATGAGGACATTAAATGGTGAAGACAAAGGATATGGTACTCTTTTTGACAGGACAAGGGGCAGTGGCTTCAAGTTGGAGCACAGGGAGTACACCAATATGTGGAAGAACTTCTTCCTGGTGAGGGTGAGGGAGCCCTGGGACAGGCTGCCCAGGGGGTGTGGAGTCTCCTTCTCTGGAGAGATTCCAGCCCCATCTGGTCACCGACCTGTGTGCCCTGTCCTAGGGACCCTGCTTTGGCAGGAGGTTGGACCCGATGAGCTTTGGAAGCCCCTTCCAACCCCTATGGCTTTGTGAATCTGTGTAATCTTAGCTTGATTCTTTAGCCCCTCCAGTGTGTTGTGTTGGCATCACCAGGCTGAATTCTTGTTTTCTTTTTTGTGCTTTTCTCTAATCTGCTTTTCAGGTGCTTTGCCAACACCGGACAAACCTTCCCAGAGGCAGTCAGAGAGCACAAACTGTAGCCCATCCCGAAAGAGATCGACGTCTGAGAGCACATCATCTACAGGCAAGTGATGTTTGTGGCCTTGGTTTTGGGACTACTGCTGTACTACAGGCTACATGACTACAGACAGCTGAGCCAGCACTGAATCATAGAATCATAGACTGGTCTGGGTTGGAAGGGACCCCAAGGGTCACAGAGCTCCAACCCCCTGCCACAGGCAGGGACACCAACCTCCAGTCCTGGAGCTACACAAGGTTGCCCAGGGCCCCAGCCAGCCTGGCCTTGGACACCCCTAGGGACGGGGCACCCACCCCCTCTCTGGGCAGCCCCTTCCAGCCCCTCCCCACTCTCTCTGCACAGAACTTCCCCCTAAGATCTCCTCTAACCCTTCCTTCCTCCAGCTTCACTCCAGCCCCCTTGTCCTGCCAGGCTCTGCCCTTGAACAAGCTGATTCCCCTCCTGTTCCTCTGCTCCCTTCAGGGACTGGCAGGCTGCAATGAGGTCCCCCCACAGCCTTCTCTTCTCCAGGCTGACCCAGCCCAGCTCCCTCAGCCTCTCTCCAGAGGGGAGCTGCTCCAGCCCTCTGAGCATCTCTGTGGCTCCTCTGACCCCTCTCCAACAGTCCCACATCTTCCTTGTCCTGGGGCCCCAGCTCTGGACACAGGATCCAGCTGGGGCCTCAGGAGGGCAGAGCAGAGAGGGACAAACCTCTCCCTGTCCCTGCTGCCACCCCTCTGCTGATGGAGCCCAGGATCCCATCACCCTTCTGAGCTGCCAGAGCCACTGCTGGCTCATGGGAAGTTCCTCACCCACACTGACACCCAGGTCCTTCTCAGCAGGGCTGCTTTCCAGGAGCTCTTCTCCCAGTCTGTTGGATTCTTCTGGCCCATTGCTTTGAGAGCTTTAACAATGTGTTCATGGAGCTACTGAGTTATTCTGTGTACATTTTAGGATGCAAGTGCTGCAAACTGGGTTATTAAATAGGGAAGTGTGACTTCTAAAAGCAGCAGCATAGCTATGGCAGAGTGGGATTTGCTTCCTCACCAGCTTACAAATGATTCTTCACAAAGCTCAGTGCTTTAATGCCAGTAAGACCTGTGCCACTCCAGTTAATCAATGAATTAGATGAATAGATTCCTTCCTCCATGGGGAGGAGCGTGACTTCTGTGCTGCTCAGGAGGCAGGCAGGAGGCTGCCCTCAGGTAGGAAGGTCTTAGGGTGAAGATGGTCCCTGCTGTCAACATTTTCTCCACAGCACATGAGGATTCTGTGGAGGTGATAGAGGATGACAAGCAGCTCATCCCAGTCCTGGCTGACAGTAGGGTGAGTGACCCTAGGCAGGTCAGAAGTGATAGTAGGAGAGAGGTGGAAGCACTGAAAGCTTTGGGAACCCTGGTGGCATTCCCAACAATTCTATCAAATGAGGACCAAGGCTCAGATGCACAAAATCATTGTGAAGTCAAGCAAATTATGCCAACAGGATATCATGGGAGCTGGCTTTCTCAGCTGTGGGCTGCTGTGCAGGTTGCTGCTTGATGAAGTCAGCTTTGTTCACTTGAGGAGGAAGGGAAAGGTCCTTCTGAGTGAATATTTCTGGGCTTTTGGAAGGAGGTCAGACTTGCAGAGTCACAGTGCCTGTGAAAGCATGCCTGGTGCTATCTGTCACCTTTTCACACCTACAAAGCTGTTGAATCCATTGACCAAATGAGAGGGAAGATCTGAAAACGTTCCTTTCCTGTGTGTTGCACAAGCTGTCTGTCAGCCAGGTAGTAAAGCTGTTCACAGTCCCTCTGAGGGGGGTGTGATAGGGAGCTTACCCTATTTACCCAATCCATAGCATTGTTTGATTTGGGAAGAAGCCCAGTTGTAGAAAGAACTCCCTCTTAGCAGAAATCAGATGTTTTAGGCACCAAAGTTGATTGTAAACCTGTAATAAACATCCTTAGGATGGTACTTACAAGACTAGGTAGGAAGAATGTACCCAAACTGCTGGTTTCTCCTCCCTTTAATACTTGCAGCACGTGCTTTACTCAGCATATGCTAAAGAAAGTCATCTGCAGTGGAGAATCTCTCATTTTCCTCTCTGTCTTGTTAACTCTTCCTTTACTTGCTCCATTTAAAGGGGCAGCTGCAATCAATCTTAAGTCCATGTAGAGGAAGGTGTTAAAAGTTCAGCCACATTGTGTGTAGGAGAGCATAAGAATGAAATGAATCAGAAGTTCACCAACTTCCAAGTCCTTGCACTGATGATGCAGCTGAAAAGGACCAGCCTTTGGTAGGTTTTCCATAGATATAGAGTGTGGGGGGGGGGATTTTGGCACCTTTGGCAGCTGTTTTGTCACCCAGTGTGCCTGGCCAGAGCTGCAGCTGTTTTGGGGATCATCCCTTTGGATCAGTTTCCAAATGAAACCCCTGGTTTGAGGACAACCCCCCTTAGACTTTGTGTCCAAATTGTGTTGTACGGTTCGGGTGTCACTGTGTGGGGCGGCTGTTTGCAGAGCTCGCTGCTAAACAGATGGTGTTTCTGTGAGGAACCCTCAGCTCCATCCCCGGGTGTATTTAAAGGCTGTAGGAAAACAAAGGGTAACTCCTCTTGATTATTTCCTCTCCAGCTGAAAGTGTAAATCCTCCCAGTCCTTTCAGACTTGGTCAGGCTGCTGGGTTTCCCAAGGGATTTTTGGGTTTCCCAGGTGGTTTTTAGGCTCCCAGCAGTGACCCCACAAGCATGGTTCTCCACTCCCTTGTCTCTCTGTAGCAAGAACCTTGCTCATCAGGGGATTTTTTTAGAACTTAGTCTGATTCTTCTGTTTCTAAATTCCACCCTCTTTAAACTACATTTTCCTTTGCATTTGCTAATTCATGGCTTGGGAATCTTCCTGAGGAATCCCATTTCTCCAGAGTGCCACCCTTGGATTAGTGAGCACCAGGACTACCAATGATTTAATTTTAAACTGTTTGTACTTTAGCTTTGTCAGCTTGGGCATAATCTGCCTGCCAAGTGCTAGAAACCCTTTTTATAAAACCATTTTGGTCTTCCCTGTAACAGTTACCTTTATTAGTGCATGCTCTTCAGCCCACAGCCTAGGACCCACGAGCTGAAGTAGATCAGATCTAAATTAGCTGCAATTACAGTAACACTTTGTAAATATTAATGTGCACTTGTGATATATTTATGGGAAGACAGCATCCATTTTATTCCAGAAAGAGCAAGGTTTCTTTCTATTCATGTTATCACTAAGAAGCAGCAGGGCAGCTTTGGGAAGCTCTTAGTTTGGAACAAATCCCCTTTTTAATACTGCATAATCTATATGGTTGACCTGGAAATTCTCTTTTTCAAATACCAGCCTGCAGTTACAAAGCACAGAACATTTTGTTTAATAAGGGAGCTCTGACTTTGCTTCTGTGTAACTGAGTCTTTCTCTTTTGTCTGGATATTTTGATTTACCTTTATCCAAGCCTGTTCTTTATTGCAGTCAGTTCTCTCATCATTATGTTTGTCTTTTTGATGAAGAAACAGTGAGAGCAATGAAAAGAGGGTTTCAGTTCTTCCAGTGAAAAAGTTGTTTTGGTATTTCCAAACTATGAAAAAGAAAAATTAATTCATAAACATTTCAGATGTTCATTGGTTTTTATCAGTATTTCTGTGCACAGAGGGTTTCTTAGGGGTGAATAGAGAAAAACATGAGGGAGGGGATTGTCCCCTCTCTGCTTTGTCCTCCTGAGGCCCCAGCTGGATCCTGTGTCCAGAGCTGGGGCCCCAGGACAAGAGAGATGTGGGGCTGTTGGAGAGGGGTCAGAGGAGCCATGGAGATGCTCAGAGGGCTGGAGCAGCTCCCCTCTGGAGAGAGGCTGAGGGAGCTGGGCTGGGTCAGCCTGGAGAAGAGAAGGCTGTGGGGGGACCTCATTGCAGCCTGCCAGTCCCTGAAGGGAGCAGAGGAACAGGAGGGGAATCAGCTTGTTCAAGGGCAGAGCCTGGCAGGACAAGGGGGCTGGAGTGAAGCTGGAGGAGGGAAGGGGGAGAGGAGAGATTGGGGGGAAGTTCTGTGCAGAGAGAGTGGGGAGGGGCTGGAAGGGGCTGCCCAGAGAGGGGGTGGGTGCCCCGTCCCTGGGGGTGTTCCAGGCCAGGTTGGATGGGGTCAACCTTGTGTAGCTCCAGGCCTGGAGGTTGGTGTCCCTGCCTGTGTCAGGGGGTTGGAGCTCTGTGACCCTTGGGGTCCCTTCCAACCTAGATCATTCTATGATTCTATGAGGAGAGCTCTGGACTGGATGTGAGGAGGGAATGCCCTGCCTGCTCTTTGCTAATAGAAGCAGGGGACTGTGTGTGAATGAAGAGAAAATAATTGGATGTTAAAAGGGAGTATGTAAAATGCAGACTTGAACTTACATCATCCCCAGGGCCCTTTCCCATTAGAACTTGTGTTGTGGAAATGACTGACTGGTCATTGACCATTGTGGGCAATTTTAGGCTATAAAACACTGATGTATTTTAATTCCAACCTTGTTTAATTATAACTCCAGCCTGTTTCAGTCTGGGTGTGTTTGCTTGGCTTTCAGTGATGGGAGTACCTGCCCGGGGAGCAAGACTGACCACTGCTGGGGAGGACTCAGTGGACACCTTGCTGCAGCGCATGGCCCAGCACGACAGCCAGGCTACACTGGACAAGACCTTTGAAGCTGTTATAGCCAACGTCTCTGTGCCACCATCAGCTAGTCCTGCTCGAAACCACAGCAGGGAGAGAAGCCTGGGCAAGCAGGACAGCCTCATATCTCCACCTATTCCCAGCAGCTCCTGCAGCGATAGCATCTCTCTCCTGTCAGACAGACTACCCAACACCTACTCCCCTCATCATCTCAAGAGGAGCGTGGTGGAAGCCATGCAGAGACAAGCAAGGAAAATGTGCAATTACAACAAGATCTTGGCAACAAAAAAAAATCTTGACCATGTCAATAAGATCCTGAAAGCCAAAAAGCTGCAGAGGCAGTCAAGGACAGGGAATAATTTTGTCAAGCGCAGGCCAGGGAGGCCCAGGAAATACCCCATGCAGGCTGTTGTTTCCATGCAAGCTTTCCAAGCAGCCAGACTGGTCAGTCAGGAGTTGGAGAAAAGAGAGGAAAGCAGCAGCCCTTTACACCTTGGACCTGACACCATCACAGATGTGATTGAAGCTGTGGTGCAGAGTGTGAACTTGAACACAGATCATCGAAAAGGCTGGAAGAGGAAGAGGTGGCTTGCAGAGGAACAGGCCAGGAAGAGGCAGAAGCCTTTACCTGAGGATGAACAGGAGAGCAATAAGAGGTAATTAATTCCCCTACAGTTTTATTCCCTCAGATATTTTTAATACCTCAGATTTTATAACATTTCAGTCCTTGAAAGAATCCTACTTTAATGAGCTCTGCTAGTTACAGGATCACAGACTCATAAGGTTGGAAAAGACCTTGGAAGATCCATCAAGTCCAACCATTCCCATCCTAAGCTAAACCAGATCCCTAAGTACCTCATCTACCCTTTTTTTAAAAAAACACATCCAGGGAATTGAATTTAAACACATCCAGGGAATTGAATTTAAACACATCCAGGGAATTAATTTAAAATCCAGGGAATTAATTTAAAATCCAGGGAATTAATCTAAACACATCACCTTTGCTTTTCTTCAGGAGTTCAGTTTTAAGTCTGCTTTGGGGTCTTCTTAAAGTAGTGAATGCACCCCAAAATGGGATGGAATGTTAATGTGGAACTGTTGGGTTTTACAACTGTTAGGCCTCAGGTGAGATCAGTTTTGGGATTGTCTTAGTGAAGAATGCTTTTAGTGAGCTGGTAGCAGGTTCACTGGTGAGCTGTTGTAGCAAAGATTGTTCCTTCTGTGTGTGCAGAATAAGGAACTGTGAGAGCTACAGTGGGAATCTCAGAGTGTGACTCATGGGTGTGACAAATAGAAGCCATGCAGAGTGTCAGGTGAGATCACTTGATAATACAGCAAATAAAGAGTAAAACCAGAGCAGCAAGGAGGAGTTGAGGTGTGCACCTCTGCAGTCACTGGCTGGTAAAGGGCCAGACCAGGAATCTCTCCCTGGTTTAATCTTCACATGCTTCTTATCCTCAAGGTGATCAACACACACACATCAAACTCCTCCAGAAGTCATCCTTTGTGTGTTTCCAGAATACTTCTGAAAAATAACCCCCCATTTGTGTTTCAGTGATGAATAATGTGATGCAGGTGTTTGGATTTAGGGAACGTTGCTGGGACCACGTGTTGGAAGGCCGTGTCGTACGGTTCTCCTGAAGGCTAAGGAGAAGGTTTACAATCAGGTAGAAAAGCAGATAGCATCAGCCACCTCCTAAATCACTCAACTGAGGCTCCAAGGGATAAACATTGGCAGTACAAACATTCTTTTTGTGATAATGAATAACTACTATAAAAAGATCATACCTTTCTTATGATGATGCTTAACCACCACCTCATCATGATCTTTGAATTCCATTTTTTGAAGTAGCTGAGACATACAAAAATTCCAAAACACAGACACTTTTTATTTTCTCCAAGATTATAGAAGGGAATAATGAAGTGAAATACAGCAAGATAACCTTTAACCTTTACCTTTTCTTCCAGTTTTTCTGAGACAGTAGCTGAACCTCCCAGTCCTCACGATGCCCTCGGGAAACCACATGAATCTGAAACCCCTGAACAGCCTTTGCCTCCTCTAGCCCAACGTGAGAAGAAAGCTCCTAGACCCCCAAAGAAGAAGTACCAGAAGGCAGGGCTCTACTCTGACGTGTACAAAACAACAGAGTAAGTAATAGCAGTGATACACTGCTCTCTGCTACTCCAGTGGCATGGTTCTGTCAGCTAGAGCCATGCAGAGCTGTTACTGATGAGCAGCTGAAATAAAACCACTCAAGCCTTTGAAAAATTACATTATTGTGATAATTATCAGAGTCTGACCCAGTGAAGATTTAAATTGTAACCCTGGTCAGAAAGCAGCCTCCACCAATCTGAAAGTGTTTGAGTTAGCAACCTTGAAGAAGGTAAGAGAGCTTCATTTAACAAGCTGAATCACAGAACCACCAGGTTGGAAAAGACCTTTGAAGATCCTCAAGTCCAACCATTCCCATCCTGTGCTAAACCAGATCCCTGAGCACCTCATCTGCCCCTTTTTTTTAACACATCCAGGGAAGTCATCATGGCAGTAAACGTGCTGGGAGAGCTCGAGGTGTTGGGGTACAGAGTACAGTGCATAAAAGGGGCCATTAGTTTCTATTTTTATTGCCTGAATGATGGTGACTGTTAATCTTTTGGATGAAAGAATTTCAGCTGGGCACCCTGTTCATTTCCCAGTGGGGTGAGGTTCCTCTTCTTCACTTCTCATGAAGCATTCTTTTCTGGTTTTCACTGTTTGGCTCAAAACCTGGTGGAGAAAGTTGGACATCTTCCATCTCTCATAACCAGCCCACTTCTGCTTCCAATTTGTAGGTACATAAGTTTTCTATAGCCATTTGAACCACTGTGTGGAAGCCTAGGGTTTGAGCTTCTCTTATCATCTGACAGATTAGGAAGAGAGAAAACCAGGCACCTTCTCTTTATGGTGTAGACCAGTTAGATGTTTTCACAGAGATGATTGGAAGACTGCTGGTTTAGTTTATCAGCTGCTCCTGGTGTCTTCTCTTTCTGTTGTAGAATGAAGGCATCAATGAGAGGATCAAGGAAGAAACATAGATGAGATCTGATCAGGGTGTCTGCTCATGTTTCTGAGAGTTTCAAGGTGGCTGTGCTGAAATTTTCAGCATTTGGATGTTCTCTCACTGGTATAGACACTCCTAACCTAAACATGAGCTCTGTCACCTTTGGAGGAGAACAGAGAGAGTCTTCTTCTGCATTGTCAGGCCTGGTTAGCCAAGGGTGGACCTTTATTTCATAGACAGGAAGCACACACATCATTTGAAACATACAGAAAGTGAAAGTCAGGGTTTGTAGGTATTGTGAATCATGCTGGGATCAAGTTCACTGCCCTGGAGGAGGCTGTGACCAGATTGAGCTCTGCTTAAACCATGCCTCTCCCATCACATTTTGTGTTGCAGTTCCCTAGATGCTTAAAGAGGTCTGATGAGGTTCTCCAGAGACCTTAAAGAGGTCTGATGTGGTTCTCCAGAGACCTTAAAGAGGTCTGATGTGGTTCTCCAGAGACCTTAAAGAGGTCTGATGTGGTTCTCCAGAGACCTTAAAGAGGTCTGATGTGGTTCTCCAGAGACCTTAAAGAGGTCTGCTGTGGTCTTTCCCCCTGCCTGTCACTCCACATGCTGATTCCTTCCCTTGCACTGATACTGATGTTCATGATGAGGAAATTTTACCCCCACCAAGGAACCTCCTCAGTGTGAGCTCCCTCTCTGCGTGGTTGGTTGATGGTGAAACAAGGCCTGGAAACACAGAGCTGGGCAAGAGCAGAACTCTGGCCATGTCCATGTAGTTGTCTTACAACAGGGTGCAGGTTGAAGAGGGCTGACCCTACTGTTCCTCCATGCTGGAGGAGCAACAAGCTACATCAGCACAACAATCATCACTTCACAATGAATTTTTCTGCTGAATTAACTTGCTGTTCCAGTTCCACTGCACAGTGGGACATGGGTCAGTGCAGGAGCCCAGCAGAAGTTCATGTTCTTAGCCTGTTATTTTATTACTTCTGCTGTAGGAGTGTGAAAACACGATCTTAGTTGAGCACAAGAACGCAGCTCTGCAAGCGCAGGGCACCCTCTAGTGACAGCACACTTAGACTCATAGAATATCCTGAGTTGGAAGAGACCCATAAGAACCATCAAAGTCCAACTCAAGGATCACTCCAAGGCCAAGTTAGGTGTTAGCACTGTCTCATTAAACCCCCCAGCCTCTTATTAACAAGCTTTAAATTCTCTGCTTTCCCCTACTTCTATTTGCAGTGTTCAGCTGCAAGCACTGCCAGAAGAAACCTTTCCCTTTTCCATTGGATCTGGCTGAAATAACTTTCTGAAGGTCTCTAGAACGTTAGGAGGCAGCAGCAGGTTTCCTGAGGTTTACTCTCATGATTTATTCTCTAGATAGTTGCATCCCACTGCTCAAAACCAGCATGGAGTATGTTTGTCATGTCAGTGCCTGCTTGCTGTTAAGAGAGAAGACTGTGTTGTTTCCTGTTCCTCTCACCTGGATTTTGCTCCAGCTCACCATGATCTAGAAACTTGATTAAAAACACAGTGAAGAAAGCCCAGGCTTGGGTTCTTTGCAAGTGAATTACAAGTAAAAAGAATTGTTTCTGGAGTCAATCTCAGTGCTACCTCGGTTTCCAAACTGCAGACAGCTTTATCTGATCTAACATTAACCTCCCTGTGAGTTTTCCAGAATCTTTGGCTCCCACTGGAGGAATTACACAGATCTTTTGCTGGATAGGTGCCCTGTGTGGTTGCACAAGACTGCAGCTTTGAGAACAAAGGAAGATTTTTTGTACAGGAGTCATCATTTATTTACCCAGCAGTGGCTTTCCTAGAGGAGTGCAAAGTCTAGTTCACCAAAGAAGTTTAATAACAATTAGTAACTTATTAATTAATCCAAATATTGTATCTTGTTTAGGAAAATATATTGTCTGTAGTACATTATTCCTAGCCCTGTGCTGTCCCTTTGTCCTACCATGATGACCAGGGCAACTGAACCAGGCTGAGATGGTGATTCAGATCAGATCCAGCCTTACACAGCAGGTTTCTTGGCACAGTTAACCTGCTGGAATGGACTGGTGTATCAGAAAGGAAGGAAGGAGAAGGGTGGAGAGAAAGACAGTGGTGGTCTTCATTCTGTCCTGAATTGGCCTGAGGCTTTGGACTGACAGTCTGAGACTAAGCCTGATGTTCAGCCTTGGCACTGGGGTACAAAATGTTCTCATCTGCAGGGCAAGAATCACTTTGCTGAATCACTTAATCCCTCTGTTAGTGCAGAGAGAGGCCAGGTTGGTCTGTTGGAGGTAAGGGGACTGTTTACAAAATGGATATTGTAGATTTTGTCCTCACAGAAACTGAACCAAAGAACTTGAGGCAGAAGATTATATAGAGAGGGGAAGAAGTTCTTACCTAGCCAGGCTTATGTTTCAGTCTGTCCAGTGATCAGAAACACACTCCTCCAGCTTCAGGTTGAACATCTGCTGACCTGAAACAGTAGAAGGTATCATTTCTCTGGGATTCTTGGGGAGGTCTCACCCTATTCCAACTGGCTTGCTTCAGAGGGAGAGGGAGTGATGCTGGCTTCCTGGAGAGAGCTGTTACTTTTCAACTGCAACAATCATCATCTCTTACCAAGGGAAGCATCTTAAAGAGCACAGTGTGAGCAAGGTCCTTGTCCTTGAGAGCTGATCCTAGAGGTGGTGAGGACAGTTGGGTTAGTAGCTCCACACCCTTGGGAACAGTTCTTCCCCAGGATTCTTATAGGCACCTTCAGGTACTGGAAGGCTGCTGTAAAGACCCTGCTGGAGCCTTCTCTTCTCCAGGCTGAACCAGCCCAATTCTCAGCCTGGCTCCATAGCAGAGCTGCTCCAGCCCTTGGAGCATTTTTGTGGCCTCCTCTGACCCCTCTCCAACAGGTCCTTGTCCTCCTTGTGCTGAGGGCTCCAGAGCTGGACACAGCACTGCAGGTGAGGTGTCCCCAGAGCAGTTTTAAATGGCTGTGATGAGTGTGTCTGGCAATCATTTATTTTTTTCTCTTATCCTTAATCTCCTGCCTGATTGGTGCCTTAATTAAAACAGAAAATGGGAGGGTTGCAGATGAGAGCTGATGAGTGTTCTGATGATTCTTTTGCTATTGTCCACAGTCCCAAGAGCCGCCTCATACAACTAAAGAAGGAGAAGCTTGAGTACACTCCTGGAGAGCACGAGCACGGATTGTTTCCAGCCCCTATTCATGTTGGTGGGTACTTGGGGTGTGTTTTGATGGTTGGGAAACAAGTATTGCACTTGGGTGACATGGAAGGAGTCTGTTTGGGCTTCACAATCTCTCAGCCCCTCTCCTGGATTTTTATTTTAACAGCTTGCCAGGTTACTCCTCTTTCAGTGAGTGAACTTAGCCAAGGATCATACTCATCTCTCTCTGTTCTTCCATGCATAAGTTTTACTCAAGGCTTTTTAAAATCTCTTTACCCCTGCATGAACTTTGTTCTTGGTTTGCTCTTTCATTTGCCATATGAAAAATAACCATATGGTTTAAAATCTGCTTTAACTGCCCTAATCCCTTTGCTGAAATGCAGTTCAGGAGTCTCCTTTTCAAACTAATATTACAGTAAAATAGCCAGAGACAATTATGACCATCTATTAAACCTTAAAAACTAAGAAATTCCCCATGTCCTCAAGCACAAAATGACATTTGTCTTTGACCATGGGGAAAAAAAGGAAGAATGAAGAACTGAGCTATTATATCAGGTGTTGATCATCCCTGTTTTGAGGTTGCAGGCAGAACAGAAATGAGCTTTAGGGCTTCTCTTTGCCTTCTGCAGAAATAAGCCACCACCTAAGGCTGGTGTGAGCATTTAGAGCCCATGGAGTTTGAGGGGGCTCTTCACAAGTCCAGTCCAGTGGACTGCACTGCCTGGAGATGATGGCTGAGAACACCCAGGCTAACAGTGTTTTTGTAGCTCATGTCATTCCCCAAGTCAAACTAAAACTGATTTATTTTCCAGGTAACTCTTTCAGCTTTTGATGTCCTGTGATTTCTTAGGTCAAGTGCTGTCATGCAGAGAGAGTTGGGGAAATCCCACATTTTTCAGTGGGAAGATTTGTCCAATCAACAACAAAAGTTTGACTGGTTTGTCTTCTTTAACTCAACTTTTTTGCACAACTTTGGCTTTTACAGAGAGGTAACAGCAGGGAAAGAGTTTCACAGTGTGAAGCAGTAACTGCAAAACACATTTCTGAACTGAAGATGTTAATCTAAATTCTCAAAATTGTGACCTTTCTTGATTCCTTTTTGAATTGGGTCATCCAGCTTCATTGTGTGATGGAACCATCTGTCAGGGTGCTCAGGTTCAGTTTGAGGGCAGTGATCATAGAATCCCAGAATCCCAGATTGGTCTGTGTTGGAAGGGACCCCCAAGGGTCACAGAGCTCCAACCCCCCCTGCCACAGACAGGGACACCAACCTCCAGGCCTGGAGCTACACAAGGTTGACCCCATCCAACCTGGCCTTCAACACCCCCAGGGATGGGGCACCCACCCCCTCTCTGGGCAGCCCCTTCCAGCCCCTCCCCACTCTCTCTGCACAGAACTTCCCCCTGAGATCTCCTCTCCCCCTTCCCTCCTCCAGCTTCACTCCAGCCCCCTTGTCCTGCCAGGCTCTGCCCTTGAACAAGCTGATTCCCCTCCTGTTCCTCTGCTCCCTTCAGGGACTGGCAGGCTGCACTGAGGTCCCCCCACAGCCTTCTCTCCTCCAGGCTGAAGGCCATCCTGCTCTTTCCATGAGGCCCCAGCCCCACGTCTGTCTGTCCCAGCAGACACCAACAAGCTGCCACACTGACACTAAAGCTGCTTCCATTACTGGGTGGCTGGTGGCTGGAGAAGGGTTTAACTGCACAGTGGAGTTAAGGAGGCTCAGGACTCTGCCAGGTGACTGCACCAAGTGCCAGCCAAGGGCTGGGGGGACCTTCCAGGCACCACACGGAGCCACCTGAAAGCGCCTTTTGTTTCACCCCTTGAGGTCATAGAAGTGAAAGCAAATTCCCAGCAGATTTAGCTCTTTCCTGGAATTTGCTGTGGATGAATAAAGCATTGAAAACTAAAAGGAATTTAGGGGTAAATTGTAAGGAAAACATTACAGGTTTTCTTTTCCAGTGGGGAGAGTTTGTGTGTGAATTTACATGGAGCCACAGACGTGCTGGGGGAACACAAAGGCACTTGTTAACATGAAGAAAAGCTGGGAAAATCAGGCATGGGACTGACCTCTCATCCTTAGTCACTCTTCTCACTACAGATCTGTGACACAGTATTCCAACAAAAGGATAAGAGAACGTTTTAATCTTGGCTAGACCCAGCTCTGTACTTGTGGCAGGCCTGAGGTTATGTTAACAAAGGATGTAATGGGTCAGCTTCCTTCTTCTGGGAAGAAGTTAGAGGCAGCAGTAAATCCTACACTAGGAGTAAGATCTACAATGGAAGGAGTAACTCCTGCCTGAGCAGAGTTTCAGCTGTTGCTGAAAATACAGATCATGGAATCCCAGTCTGGGCTGGGTTGGAAGGGACCCCAAGGGTCACAGAGCTCCAACCCCCCTGCCACAGGCAGGGACACCAACCTCCAGGCCTGGAGCTACACAAGGGTGCCCAGGGCCCCAGCCAACCTGGCCTTGAACACCCCCAGGGATGGGGCACCCACCCCTTCTCTGGGCAGCCCCTTCCAGCCCCTCCCCACTCTCTCTGCACAGAACTTCCCCCCAATCTCTCCTCTCCCCCTTCCCTCCTCCAGCTTCACTCCAGCCCCCTTGTCCTGCCAGGCTCTGCCCTTGAACAAGCTGATTCCCCTCCTGTTCCTCTGCTCCCTTCAGGGACTGGCAGGCTGCAATGAGGTCCCCCCACAGCCTTCTCTCCTCCAGGCTGAGCCAGCCCAGCTCCCTCAGCCTCTCTTCAGATCACTTCAAAGACTTTCCAAAACATTTATTTGCCAAGTCAGAATTCATTCTTAAGTCTCTTTTGGTAACCTTGTAGGGCCAGGCTTTGACACTGTTAAAACTAACCCAGTTTCTTTGAGCACAGCATCACAGTTTATATCTTGGGTGAATTGTGCATGTGGAATATTTTAATGCCTGTTTGTTCTCTGTGCTGACCCATTGTGTTAGTGTGTATGCAGAAAAGCTCAGGAGAAAGTCTCAGCTTTGAGATTCCTACACAGCAGTTCCTTGTGTTTCCTGTAAGGGCAGAACCCAGGACAGGGTTGAATCCAGCTGTGTTGGTCTCTGCTGTTGATCCCTGTGTTCACTGAGCCCTCCCAGCTGGGTTTGAAGTGTTTGCTGTGACTTGTGGAGCTTGGTGGCATCCATACCATCATCATCCCTCTGTCACCTGCCTCACCAGACACCTCATGTCTGAGCCAGCAGCTTTCCTCCCTCACAGGAAAGTTTGAAACCCCACAGAGTAGAATGCAGAAGGCAGCATCCTGAAGGGCTCTTCCCTGTGCTTGTCACTAGCAGACACAATGTTCTAGGAGGATTCTGCTCTTCTGCCTTTTTGACTTGCAGGCCTTGAGAAGGCCCCACCAGAATTTGGCTGCATGCCTCAGAGCAGCCCTTTCTCCTCTGGGGGGATATGTACATACAAGTGTGATCCACTTACAATCCTTTTTCTTTCAGGGAAGTATCTCAGACAAAAGAGAATCGACTTCCAGCTGCCTTATGACATCCTCTGGCAGTGGAAACACAATCAGGTATGAGATAAAATGTTACTGCTTGCCAAGGTTATAGAAAGAAAACAGCCAGGATTCTTCCAGGAAAGCTGGGTTTGTGGATGGATCCTGGGTGTGGATGGATCCTGGGTGTGGATGGATCCTGGGTGTGGATGGATCCTGTGTGTGGATGGATCCTGGGTGTGGATGGATCCTGTGTGTGGATGGATCCTGGGTGTGGATGGATCCTGGGTGTGGATGGATCCTGGGTGTGGATGGATCCTGGGTGTGGATGGATCCTGGGTGTGGATGGATCCTGTGTGGGGGTGGATCCTGGGTGTGGGTGGATCCTGGGTGTGGGTGGATCCTGGGTGTGGGTGGATCCTGTGTGTGGGTGGATCCTGTGTGTGGGTGGATCCTGTGTGTGGATGGATCCTGTGTGTGGTTGGATCCTGGGTGTGGATGGATCCTGGGTGTGGATGGATCCTGGGTGTGGGTGGATCCTGGGTGTGGATGGATCCTGGGTGTGGATGGATCCTGGGTGTGGATGGATCAGTTCAACAACGTTCTCCTTGCTGCTGCAGCATGAGAAAAGAAGGATTTACATGTGTATCTAATGGGAATCATCACCATTACTCCCATCTCTTGCAAAATAGCAATCCTAGGGCTTTCTACTGAAGGAAAAATAATAAAAAAGGAATTAATTTTGCTTCAGACTTTTATTTTGGTGGTGTGTCTGAGATCTGCAATGGGCTTGTTTGAGACACGCCTCAGGAGAATTCAGATGTACTGCCAACAGCACTGAGAAATTTCAGGCCTTATTTTTCTTGGCTCAGTCCCAGCAGAGTGGAATTTATTTTTCACTTGCAAGCTGAAATCTTCATGCTGAGGAAAAGAGAGAAACTGTTTACCAGTTGCATTCTTTTTAAAGGACTTTAAATATGTGCAAACCTAAAAATAGGAGGGTAGGGGTTTGGTTGGGGTTTTTTTTTTCCCCCCCCTGAGGAGTTTCCACCAAGTGATTTAAGACAGGATTTAAAACTGGAGGGTAAATCTGTCCCCCAGCTCTAGTGCAAGAAACCACTTTCAGGTGTGGAACTTTTGGGGTGGGAACAAGCAAGACAGATGCCTAGGTGCCTGTGGCTACATCTGCTTTCTGTAATGCCACCAAAATCTGACCTTAAAGTAACAATTGTTGTTGACATTTCAGCCAAGGATGGTTTCTTGGCATCTATTGAGGATTACTGACATCCTCCTCCCTATTCACTATTAAATACTGTTTGTCCAATGCCACATAAATAATAAATAGATGTGATCTATTTCCTCAACATTTTCCATACCTGGAAAACAGAGAGGGAGAGAGCAGTTGTGTTTGTACACATGGTTTGTATAGTACCATGTACCTGCATTTTCCTGCAGTAAATGTGTGTGAAATGTGTAATAATTTGAAATTATTCCATAAAGCTTGTTGGAAAGGATGGAATGTAGAGAGTTATGCTCTGAGCTTCCCTTTTCCCTCCAGTCATCCCCATCAGCAGAGGAAGTTTCTCATTTCTCTTGGCTCCTACCTGTAGTTACAGTTTTGATAAGCACCTTAGTTTTTCTTTTTCACCTTTTTAAGTACCCAGCACATGGTACTTCCACCAAAGATGCTGTCTCCTAAGTAGATTGAAATAATTACTCTTTGTTTCAGTATTGAGAGCAGCATTGTTCAGAATAGCCTGTCCTCTGGTACCACAGGATCACAGAATCATTAAGGGTGGAAAAAGACCTCCAAGATCATCTAGTCCAACCATCCTCCTACCACCTCTATTACTCACCATGTCCCTAAGTCCCTCCTCCAACCTTTCCTTGAACACCCTGAGGGATGGTGACTCCAACACCTCTCTGGGCAACCTGTTCCAGTGCCCATCCACTCCTTCTGAGAAGAAATATCTCCTCATTTCTAACCTGAACCACCCCTGGTGCAACTTGCAGCTATTCCCTCTTCTCCTACTGTGAGAAGAGGCTGACCCCCAGCTCACCACAACCTCCTGTCAAGTAATTGGAGAGTGCAGTAAGGTCTCCCCTGAGCCTCCTCTTCTCCAGACCAAACAGCCCCAGTTCCTTCAGCCACTCCTCATCAGACTTGTGCTCCAGCCCCTTCCCCAGCTTTGTTGCCCTTCTCTGGACACTCTGTGTTCAGTGTGTTAGGAATTCTGCTGGATTGATGAAGCCTGGGTGCTACTCAGGTGCTTCTTGCCACCTGTTTCTAGTCTGAGCCTAAAGATGAGAACACAGACCTATTTCTAGTAATGACTATGTAGCTGTTATGTATGTACTAAACATCATTTCCCTGATTCTTCTGAACAACAGATGCCCTCATACAATGCATTAACATTTTCTTTCTCTCCCTTTTAGCTGTATAAAAAGCCAGATGTCCCACTTTATAAAAAAATCCGCTCTAGTAAGTAAAATCTTTTTATTAAACAACATAAACTCTGGAAATTTCACACCACCCCTCCTTTCTGTCATGCTCTGCATCTCACCAAAAACACCTCCACCTTCTTTTTTTTTTTCACTTTATGTAACTGGAATGAAAATATTATAGATAAATAATTCTGGTTTTTTCACCTGGAAAGAATTCTTTTCCCTGTTTGGGTTGTTTTGGGTTTTTTTAATTCTGCTTTTTTTTCTTTTCTCTTCTCCAGATGTCTATGTGGATGTCAAACCTCTCTCTGGCTACGAGGCCACAACCTGCAATTGTAAGAAACCAGATGATGGTGATGGCAAGGGCTGTGTGGAAGACTGTCTAAACAGGTTAGGAGGAGGTTGATTAACTGATGATAAGAGAATTTCAATAAATGTTTTAATTCCCATCAACTAATAATAAAACTGCAGCGCTGGACACAGCTTCTCTAGGCTAAAAAGTCCCAAGTCCCTCAACCTCTCCTCATAAGAGGGATCACAGAATCACACAGAATCGTTGTTATAGGTTGGAAAGGACCTAAAGATCATCTAGTCCAACACTCTAGTCCCCTAATCCTCCCTGTAGCCCTTTTTAATCCCCTCTCCAGTAGCTCCCTGCCCTTCTTGACCCAGGGAGCGCAGCACCACACATGTTATTCCCTCTGAGAAGCATTTTAGTTCTTCAGTAACTTTTCTTTAAACACTTTTTAATGATCATTTTGTACCCTAGATGGAAAGCAAGTCGCTCACCATCCTTTAACTTGTTTCTTTTTCGTTTCAGGATGATCTTTGCAGAGTGTTCACCCAACACCTGCCCTTGTGGTGAACAGTGTTGTAACCAACGGATACAGAGGCACGAATGGGTGCAGTGCCTGGAAAGGTTCCGGGCTGAGGAGAAAGGATGGGGTATTCGTACCAAAGAACCCCTGAAAGCAGGACAGTTTATCATTGAATATCTGGGAGAAGTTGTTAGTGAGCAAGAATTCAGGTAGAAATATTTATTTGTTGCTTTAAACTGGAAAGCTCAATAAATGACTTCAGCATCTGTTAGCATTGCTGGGAAATCGTTAGGAATTAAGGGGTGGGGAGGGGAGGATGCTTTTCTTTAGAATTCAGCTTTTTTGGGTCAAGTTTTTCTCCATCATGGAGAAAGGAATGGGTGTCATCTGCCACATCTCCTCTGGAAATGCCAAATGCCAGGAGCCAATGTGAATTTGATATGGTTATAAGCACTGGGAGGGATTTGAACTGTGCAAGGTAGAACTGAGCAGGGAGGGAAAGGAGGTTGGTACAAAGGGGAAAGAACAAGTGGGAGAAAGAAATTGCAGTCCTGTTCTCTCCAGAGCATCACAGGAGGTTGGAGGGATGTACCTGTTGCTCCCCAAGCTCCATCAAGAGATAAGTGCAACCCTCCTGCAGAGATTGCTACCACAACCAGCTCGTGGCACTGCTGCTTTCTTGTTAAAAAGAAGGAGCTGTAACCTATGGAAGTGGCTCCACGAGTTGTATCCAGTCCTGGGTAAGGATAGAGTGAGGCTGATTGTTGTACCCACACGTACATCTACACACCAAAGAATGGACACTTGCATTTTCTCTTCCATACACAGGTTATCACCATGAAATATAGACAAATAATCTGCAAAACCAAAAGGGAGCATTCCAGAAGAGCAAATTTCTAAATTCTAATCCAAGCTCTGTCAATGGCCTTGGCTTATAAAAATAGGTATAATAATGGTTTTCCTCCATCTCTAGGTGTCTATGGTTCTGTAAAATCTAGATTACAATTCCTGTTCCTTCCAAAAACCCTCTCTGGGAATTCCTCCAGTGTGCAATTTCTGTATTTGCTCCCTGTTTGGTCTGCAGCAACAAACAGAATTCACAAAACTTAACTTTCTTATGTTGCTTCCTTAGGAACCGGATGATTGAACAGTACCACAACCACAGTGATCATTACTGCCTGAACCTGGACAGTGGAATGGTGATAGACAGTTACCGTATGGGCAACGAGGCTCGTTTTATCAACCACAGCTGTAACCCCAACTGTGAAATGCAGAAATGGTAAGAAACATATGTTCTCTTTACTGGAAGACTGGTAGATTGGTGACTAAGGTAGAGATAACCAGATCTAAGGCAATCTGATCGAAAAAGAGGGAGGGGAATCAAGCCAAAGAGTGTAAATAATAGCTATTTTCATGCTTGTGCTACAGAATCACCAGGTTGGAAAAGTCCTTTAAGATCCACAAGTCCAACCCTTCCCATCCTGTGCTGAACCAGATCCCTGAGCACCTCATCTGCCCTTTTTGAAACACCCCCAGGGAAGGGGACTCAGCCCCTCCCTGGGCAGCCTGGGCCACAGCCCCACAACTCTGCCAGGGAAGAACTTTGCTCCCTCAGCTGCTCCTCAGAGGATTTGCCCCCCAGCCCCTTCCCCAGCCTGGTTGCCCTTCTCTGGACTGGCTCCAGCACCTCCATGTCCTTCTGATGCTGAGGAGCCCAGAACTGGACCCAGCACTCCAGCTGCAGCCTCACCAGTGCCCAGTCCAGGGACACAAGCCCCTCCCCAGACCTACTGGCCACATTATTTCTTACACAAGCCAGGATGCCCTTGGCTTTCCTGGCCACACTGCTGGCTCATGGTCAGTCAACCAACACCCCCAGGTCCTTCTCTGCCTGACAGCTCTCCAGCCAGTCTCCCCCAGCCTGTAGCACTCCCTGGGGTTGTTGTGTCCCATGTGCAGCACTCTGCCCCTGGCCTTTTTGAACTTCATCCCACTGGTCTCAGCCCATTGATGCAGCCTGTTCAGGTCCCTCTGAAGAGCCTCTTCACCCTCTTGCACAAGAGAAGTAATAGCTTCAAGTGTTGGACAGTTTGGAGACAGCCTCTAAGTTTTCTAGCAAGGCCAACCCAACAGTGTTGGTTGTCACACTAATTACCTGCTGCTGATTGGGAAGTATAGGTAATGCCATAAATTAATCTCTGTGTGTATAGTCTCTCCTCCTGGCAATTGAAATCTTTTTTTAGAGCAGGCAAACAAGGAAGTAGTCTGTTTCCAGCACGTCCTGTGTCATATCAGTGCTGTGTTAGCAGACAGAATCCAGTACTAGGCTAGTAGTGAGCACCTGTTCACCTTTTTTGGCTTTCAAAGTTTATTCTAAGAGATAAAAAAGAGAAAAAGTTTATTGTAAGAGATAAACAACAGTACAAATGAAGAACAAGCATACTCCAGCCAGAAAGTGTTGCTTCCTGTGTCTTAACACTTCTACTGTGTGGACAAAGACCATTTTCTTTTGAATTATTTGGAATCTTTGCTTGTCTTTTCCCTGCAGGTCTGTTAATGGTGTTTACAGGATTGGATTGTATGCACTTAAAGACATGCCTGCTGGTACTGAACTGACTTATGACTACAATTTTCATTCATTTAATGTTGAAAAACAGGTAAGGATCACAGTGCAAGACCTTGAACAAACTCACCAAGGACAAACAGAACAGGGTCTTTAGAATATTGAGAGATAATATCAAAGGTTTGGGGTTTATTTAAAATAATTTCTCTCTTTTTTTTTTTTTTCTTTTTCTTCCTCCCCAAAGCAACTCTGCAAATGTGGTTTTGACAAATGCAGAGGGATAATTGGGGGTAAAAGTCAACGAATGAATGGACTTTCAAGCAAAAGCAATCAGCCTGTGAACACCCACAGAAGGCCTGGAAGATCAAAAGAGAAAAGGAAGTCAAAGCACAAACTAAAAAAGAGAGTAAGTAATAAAGACAGCATTATTTATGGCTAAAAGTTAATAGAAACTCAATTTGGGCCATCAGACCAAATAACTCTGTATTTATATATTTGAAACTTCAGTGAAATGCTGCAGGTTCCATCTCAGGAACTGATTTTACTGTTTTGCTAAGTTCTTGGCATGGTTTTTCCTGTCTATCAGAATGATCTGTTTTCCAGAGGGGCCACATCCCAGAGGAACCCAGTGAAAGTGTGAACGCACCAACAAGGCTGACACCACAACTTCAGATGAAGCCCATGTCCAACAGAGAAAGGTAAGAATGGTTTCTGGGGCTTTTTCCTCAAGAATGGGCTGTTGGGGAGATGTTGAAGTTGGGGGAGGGGGGTTTCTGATGAGTTAGGGCATGGTGAAACATCTGAGTAAACAGTTCTTAGAATCATAGACTGGATTGGGTTGGGAGGGACCCCAAGGGTCACAGAGCTCCAACCCCCCTGCCACAGGCAGGGACACCAACCTCCAGGCCTGGAGCTACACAAGGTTGCCCAGGGCCCCAGCCAACCTGGCCTTGAACACCCCCAGGGACGGGGCACCCACCCCCTCTCTGGGCAGCCCCTTCCAGCCCCTCCCCACTCTCTCTGCACAGAACTTCCCCCTGAGATCTCCTCTCCCCCTTCCCTCCTCCAGCTTCACTCCAGCCCCCTTGTCCTGCCAGGCTCTGCCCTTGAAGAAGCTGATTCCCCTCCTGTTCCTCTGCTCCCTTCAGGGACTGGCAGGCTGCAATGAGGTCCCCCCACAGCCTTCTCTTCTCTAGCCTAGTTCTTAGCTCTTGAACCAGGGTGAAATTCCTCTCCCTTGACATCAGAATTGTACCTGTCGTCTTCACCACCTTAAAGAATTAATTTTACAGTAAGAAGGTGATTCTTGAAGGCATTTCTAATTCCTGCAGGAATTTTGTGCTCAAGCACCACGTCTTTTTGGTACGAAACTGGGAAAAGATTCGACAGAAACAAGAAGAAGTGAAGCATGTGAGTGACAACATCCACACCACGTCGCTCTACAACCGCTGGAACGGAATCTGTCGTGATGATGGCAACATTAAATCTGGTGAGGCCAACACAGGTTCCTCAGGTTCCTTTGCTTCCTTCTTTTGTCAGGTTTCCCTTTCCATCATGAGTGCTTTAGCAGAGGATGATGATGATGATCTTTTCCATGATCCAACCCTGATGGAGAAAGGCTGTTTTCTGCTTTCTGTATCCCACCACCAGAAATACTTGTGCTGACTTGGAAAATTGTCATGTATCCTCATAATTCAATGGATTCCAGGCTTTGGGAGGACAAAGCTTCTTGTCATGCAGTCCATTACAAGAATGGGACAAAATATGACTGTCAGAGTAAAAGATTTAATCCTGCTCCAGAAATAGGACTGTAATCTGCACAGCCAGGCAGGGCTTGGTCCCTGTTGTCAGGAAGTGATTATTTAGGGTGAAGTCAGTGACATTCCAGCAACACAGAATACTTTGATAACCAGCTTAATCATTTGGATGAGCAGGAAACAGTGAGAGATGACTTGAGAGTACGAAACTGAAGCCTTTTACTGTTACAGCAGCTTAAAAACATGTTCATTTTAATAGTTTGGGGTGGAATTGCTGGGTCAGAAGAGATGCTGGGATTGGATCTTTTAATTTTTTTTGTTTAGAGATCATTTTTAGGTTTTTATCCTCTTTTTAGATGTCTTCATGACCCAGTTTTCAGCCCTTCAGACCTCCCGCTCGGTGAGAACGCGACGCTTGGCGGCAGCTGAGGAGAACATTGAAGTGGCTCGTGCTGCCCGCTTGGCACAGATCTTCAAGGAGATCTGTGACAGCATCATTGCCTACAAAGGTGAAGGTGACATTCCTAAAAGTATCTCCATGGAGACTTTCAGCCTCCAGAAGAATGGATTCTGACTATAAAACACTAAAAGAAAACCCCTTTATTTCAGGATATTACCCAGTGTGTGGGTTGGGTTGGGGGTTTTCTTTCCCACCTCCTGCTGCCAGTAGTGGCTTTGCCTTATCCTCTGCCACCAGAATCTCCAGAGGTTCCTATCCTTTGATTTTCAGTGGGACATTAAGGGTACAGTAGCAGTAGAAGAAAGGCTACAGTAGCAAAGTACATTGACAGAGCCACAAGGAAAACCATCCTCTGTTTTGATACATGTAGTATCCAACCAACCTCTAGAAAAAATGCAACAGCATTTCAAACTGCCTGTGCCTGGAGAGCAGAAGACCCTTTTTGTAGCCTAGAATGTTGTTGGTTACTTGTGTTACTCAGATAAATGTTGCTGACCCCTGTGTTCCCCTTACAGATTCCTCCAGGCAAGCTCTTGCAGCTCCCCTCCTGAACCTGCCCCCAAAGAAAAAGTAAGTACTTCTCAAATCAACCCCTGGGTTTCTCTAATGGATTTGGTGAAATGCTGGTGAAAATGACATTGTGCCTGCACTCCCCTTGTAGAAATGCAGACTATTATGAGAAGATCTCAGACCCCTTGGACCTCGCCACGATTGAGAAGCAGATCTTGACTGGCTATTACAAAACTGTGGAAGCTTTTGATGGGGACATGCTGAAAGTCTTCCGGAATGCAGAGGTGAGGCACTCCCTGGCTTTCTACTGCCAGTGGGGGCATAACACAGCTGAAGGTTCTGGCTGACTGCAGTAAGGAAAGAAAGGAATTATTTTAGAGCGAGAGAATTTGGTGTGACCTGTTTCTGAGGAACAGATATCCATGAAGAGAGGCTGAGGGAGCTGGGCTGGGTCAGCCTGGAGAAGAGAAGGCTGTGGGGGGACCTCATTGCAGCCTGCCAGTCCCTGAAGGGAGCAGAGGAACAGGAGGGGAATCAGCTTGTTCAAGGGCAGAGCCTGGCAGGACAAGGGGGCTGGAGTGAAGCTGGAGGAGGGAAGGGGGAGAGGAGATCTTAGGGGGAAGTTCTGTGCAGAGAGAGTGGGGAGGGGCTGGAAGGGGCTGCCCAGAGAGGGGGTGGATGCCCCATCCTTGGGGGTGTTCAAGGCCAGGTTGGCTGGGGCCCTGGGCAACCTTGTGTAGCTCCAGGCCTGGAGGTTGGTGTCCCTGCCTGTGGCAGGTGGTTTGGAACTGTGTGATCCTTGGGGTCTTTTCCAACCTTGTGATTCTGTGACTCTGTGTGGACCTGCTGTGCAGAGCAAGGAATAGATGGACAGCTCAATACCGCATTGATGGCTGCAGCTTTAGTGAAGACACCTTTGAGGGTGAAAACACCAAAAGTATGGAACCTGGGGGGGGGGGGGGGGGGACACCAACCCCACCCACCCAAACAACAGAATCACAGAATCTTAGGGGTTGGAAGGGACCTCAAGAGATCATTGGGTCCAACCCCCCTGCCAAAGCAGCTCCCTATCTCATATTGCACAGACAGGCATCCAGATGAGACTTGAATATCTCCAGAGAAGGAGACTCCACCACCTCCCTGGGCAGCCTGGTCCACTGCTCCCTCACCCTCACTGGGAAAAAGTTCATCCTCATGTTGGTGTGGAACTTCCTATGCTCCAGCTTACAGCCACTGCCCCTGGTCCTGTCCCCACAGACACTGAGAAGAGGCTGCCCATGTCCCCCTGCATCCCATACTTAATATATTTATAAACATTAATAAGGTCCCCCCTTGAGTCTTCTTCTCTCCAGGCTGAACAGCCCCAGCTCCCTCAGCCTTTCCTCCCAGGGGAGATGCTCCAGGCCCTTCAGCATCTCCATATCCCTCCTCTGGACTCTCTCCAGGAGATCCCTGTCCCTTTGATCCCAGGGAGCCCAGCACTGGACACAACACTCCAGCTGGGGCCTGAGCAGGGCAGAGCAGAGGGGGAGGATCCCCTCCTGTGACCTGCTGCCCACACTCCTCCTGATGCATCCCAGGATCCCAAAATTTCTTTGTTTTCTTTTGATTCAGAAATACTACGGCAGAAAATCCCCCACGGGGCGGGACGTGTGTCGGCTCCGCAAAGCCTATTACAACGCTCGGCACGAGGCGTCCGCCCAGATCGACGAGATCGTGGGGGAAACGGCCAGTGAGGCCGACAGCAGCGAGACCTCGGTCTGCGAGAAGGAGAACGGACACGAGAAGGATGAAGATGTCATCCGGTGTATTTGTGGCCTTTACAAAGATGAAGGACTCATGATCCAGTGTGAAAAGTGCATGGTGAGGCAGGGAGCTGGGGGTTTCTGATGTTAGCCAAAACCACGGGAGGTTCTACCACCAGTTGCTGTGCAGCTGGTAACGTTCGTGATAGGAGCACAGAATTGGAGGGAGCTCCACAGCTCATCCACACTAAACTGGGGGGAAGTGTGGATCTGCCTGAAGGGAGGGAAGCTCTTCAGAGGGATCTGAACAGGCTGCACCGATGGGATGAGACCAGTGGGATGAGGTTTAACAAGGCCAAGGGCAGAGTGCTGCACATGGGACAGAACCACCCCAGGCAGTGCTACAGGCTGGGGGAGACTGGCTGGAGAGCTGTCAGGCAGAGAAGGACCTGGGGGTGTTGGGTGACTGACCATGAGCCAGCAGTGTGCCCAGGAAAGCCAATGGCATCCTGGCTTGTGGCAGAAATAGTGTGGCCAGTAGGTCTGGGGAGGGGATTGTGCCCCTGGACATGGCATTGGGGAGGCTGCACCTGGAGTGCTGGGTCCAGTTCTGGGCTCCTCAGCATCAGAAGGACATGGAGGTGCTGGAGCCAGTCCAGAGAAGGGCAACCAGGCTGGGGAAGGGGCTGGAGGGCAAATCCTCTGAGGAGCAGCTGAGGGAGCTGGGGGTGTTGAGGCTGGAGAAGAGGAGGCTGAGGGGAGACCTTCTCCCCACCTCCCCTGCCCTGCCAGGAGGGTGCAGAGAGGTGGGCGCTGGTCTCTTCAGCCAGGGGACAGGAGCTGGGACAAGGGGCAATGGGCTCAAGCTGCCCCAGGGCAGGGTCAGCTCAGCTGGGAGGGCAAAGTTCTTCCCTGGCAGAGCTGTGGGGCTGTGGCCCAGGCTGCCCAGGGAGGGGCTGAGTCCCCTTCCCTGGGGGTGTTTAACAAAGGGCAGATGAGGTGCTCAGGGATCTGGTTCAGCACAGGATGGGAAGGGTTGGACTTGAGCATCCTAAAGGGCTTTTCCAACCTGATGAGTCCAACCCTGAGGTTCATTATCTCTTCAGACCTTTACCTCTTCTCCAGTATCATGGATTCTGTTCTCCCAGAGCACATGCAACTTATATTTCTGTATAAAGGAGCCAGCACCTCTCTGAACTCAGCAGCTCCTGACTTTAGGGGAGCAGAATTCAATTCAGCAGTCATCAGCTTTTACACAAACAGTTACATGGGGCTGTTGTCTGTCTTTTGCCATAGCTTGAAATACTCCCATTTCAAACCTGGAATTTCCTTTGGGAAACTCATTTCCTGGCTTTCCCTGATATTTTTTTTTCAGAGTGTGCAATTTGTAAATTAAATTTATCCCAGGAAATTTCTAATTGGATTGTGTCTGTTTTTTCCAGGTCTGGCAGCACTGTGACTGTATGGGTGTGAATTCTGATGTTGAACACTACTTGTGTGAGCAGTGTGAACCTCGATCTGTGAACAGGGTAAAAAAAGCCTTATCTCCTCCTTGTTATTACAATTACAAACTAAAAGAGCCTCTTGCATTTGTATTTCTTGAGTTTGGCAAGAGCAGAGAGTGGGAGTCTCACTTTGTGGTGCAGCCTCCTTGCTTTAATCACACAAAGTGTCAATTCTCAGTCCACTTCTATGTGTTTCCAAAGGGCATCAGCACCAGTTTTGCACTGAATTCTGATCAGCATCTCACAATTTCCTTTCTTTTTGTGTCTTTTCTTTTCCATCCAGGAGGTTCCCATGATTCCACGTCCTCACTATGCCCAGCCTGGCTGTGTGTATTACATCTGCTTGTTACGGGATGATCTGCTGCTGCGCCAAGGTGTGTGCTAACTCTGGTGCCTGCTGTGATTCTCCATCAGCTCAGAGTGTACAGACATTCCTGCCATCACCCTGTTTAAAATGCTTTTTATCTTTTTACAAGTAACCCCTAGGAAGAGTTCTCAAAGGCTGGTTGATGAAGAAACATTAATTACCTTCCAGAGAAGGAAGATGCTGAGCCAACCTGTGGTAGTTAACATTTCAAAGTAAAGCCAAAGGACACTACTGCTCCTCAAAACATCCCAGTTAGTGCTTGTTCCTTCCCTAACATGGGTCTTTCTGGAGATCCACAATTCACAGCCATGTAATTCAGTTCACTGACTATTATTCTTTCTTATTTCACCCTACAAAGTTAGAAAGAAACCTCTAGAATTAAGAGAACTGCTCTTGAATAAGTAAAACCAGGTGGTAGATTTGCTAGAGGGGAATGGAATAGTCTTTGGAAACAGTGGAGAATTAATTAAATAATAAAAGAACAGTGTAGCCTTTCTCCACCCTGCAGGCTTCCAGAATTTACCATCAGTGTTCCTTTTGCATTGCTGCTCTGTGTTGACTGTCCTGGCTAGAGTTCAGCCACTGTTTTTTCTCATTTCTCATTCCTTGTGGGAGAGCAACTCACTTTCTAGGGGTGTATCAATACTTTTCTGGTTTGTGCTAATGATGGATTATGTTTCAGCTGAGTTTTGGGGCATCTTCCAGTTGTTCATAAGCATTTTTTGGTCATTTTAGTTAGAGAAATGCAAATCCTGCTGTGGTTGAACACTGTGTACCATGCACAGAGGAGACCCAACTGCCACTGTTGGCACCAAATGCCTCTGCAGTCACAGGGGGAAGGTGTCCACCCAGAAGGTGCTAGGAAGGACTACACAGCTAGAGTGGAGAAGGGGGAAATCCCTGGATTCATTGCTGCTCTCAAGTTCTCCACCAGAAGTTCTAAGGCACAACACCCACCTGTAGAAATGGTTGTGATGCAGGTGCACAGGCATCTTGGAGATGACAGAAGAAATGGGTTTTTACTCCTGGTTTCAGAAAGGTCACATTATTTACAGATTCCAAGGCAAACCAGAGCAGAGTGACCTTCAGCCCTGCAGTCCCTGTGTGGGTCAACCTTTCCTACGTGCCCTGTGTCAGGAGAAGCTGATGCTGTGCTAAAGACTGTAGTGGTTCCTTCCTTTGAGGGTCCAACCCTTGCTGCTGGGGAGTTGTGGCTGTACATTGAATTAGTTTATTGCCCTGTTCCTAGCTTGAGAACTCATGGTTTTGAGGACCAAGGTTGAAAAGCTTCCAGTTGTGTGAGCACGTGCTTGACTGTGAACAAATCCCTCAAAATAAGTGAGGATCCTTCAGTCTCTGGTTGGAAGACTTGGGTTTTAATTTCTTGACACATTATGAGAGATTACACAAATAGATGTGATCAGTTGGGCTGTGGCATCCTGCAGAGTGAACAAGGAGTTCCACTTCAGGTGTGAGTTGATAAATCCAAATGGAAATGGATCTTGGAAACCCCACGTAGCCAGGAGCTGTCAGAATCTCTGCCTCAGCAGTGATAGCAGCCACATCTTCCGTGCAAAGCACAGAGCTGTACAGTCCCTTGAGGCAGAAGGGTAGCTCTTGCAGTCATCAGTCATGTCTGGCTAAGCTTGAATTGAAGTCAAGCTTCCCAGTCCTTAAAGCAGGAGAGTATTCAGGTCCATTTCTGTCTGAATACTCCTTTTTCAGTCAGATTCAGTAGGTGCTGGAGTTGCTTTACTCTCACTGAAGAGGTAGGGAAGAAGAATAGAAAGTAACTACTGTAAAATACCAGCCAGAAGGCAGTGAGGTCATTTACATTCTGCTTGGGGCCAGCAGCTGCTCTCAGTGTGGACACTTCCTCTATGAGTCTTCCAAAGCAGTGAGGGAGGTGGGTTCCTTAAAAGCAACTCAGTAAAATGAAACTGTTGGTGTCCCAGCTCTAGTTCAGTTAGTAAGGAGTATTTTCAGTAATACTTTGAATTTCCCAAATGGGCTCCCTCTGAGACTCTTCAGGTTCTTTATGAATATTATTAATTGAAGCTTTTTCCTTGAAGGAGAAAGGGGTTTTGGCTGGAGTGGTGTATTTTTGCCCTGTAAAGTGATGGTCACTGTCACAACCAGAGGTGCAGTACACAAGCAAGAGTGTCAGTTGAGCCTGGGGCTCACACAGAGAGGAGGTTTCACACAGGGAAATTAGAGGCTTCATTTGCTCACAGGACAAGAGGGATAAATAGACATTTAGGGACATGTTAAGGGGTTGCACTTGGGAAACATTTTTTCAACTGCCAGATGTGTAAGTTCATTCCACCCTTCTTTAGTTCTCTTTGCCTTTCCTGAGCTCTGCATCTGAGTTGAGTTCTGCTGGGATAATCAAAGGTACTTGGGGCCTCTTGGGCAGTGATTTATTTCCTTAATAACAACCTTTTGTAGAAACCTCCCTCTTAAATTTTACAGACTTGTTATTTAAACACTGCAGCTATCTAATTTCTACACCTTTTCCTAATGAAAACTTGTTATGTATGCTGTGGCCTGTCCTAATTTCTCTTCACATATCACTATGTCAGCCTGGGCATGTAACTGAGGTTCTGTTTACTTGGTGTTGTAAACCTCTTGTGAAGATGCTCCAGGTAACCTTTCCTCCTCCTGCAGGCTCCACATCGGGTTCCTGTTGCTCTGTACAATTCAGTGTCAGGTAGCAAACATTAATTAGTGTTAATTTATGGTCATTAAACCATTTACTCCTGATTTTCAATGAACTCAACTCAATGCAACGTTCTTCACAGGCGTTTGTTTTGTGCCTGTTGCCAGGTGATTGTGTTTACCTGATGCGAGACAGTCGTCGGACTCCAGATGGACACCCCGTCCGACAGTCCTATCGGCTCCTGTCCCACATCAACAGGGAGAAACTCGACATTTTCCGTATTGAAAAACTCTGGAAAAATGAGAAGTATGTTCAGGGCATCTCTGTGGTTTGATACCTGTCAGAAAAGCACAGTCATTTTATAGAAGAGTTGTGTCATAGCTTAAAAATCCAGGACTTACCGGGGTTCAGTGATGAAGGCTGGATGATTTCCCACTTGTCTCTGCTTGTGCTTTGCAAAGTAAAAACACCTAAGGGTGGGGTTTCAGCAGGGGGTAAGGGGTGTGAGTTGGGATTTCTCACCATTTGAAGAGGCTGTGAATGCTCACTGACAGCTGAGCTGGCTCCACTATCAATCACTGCCTGACTAAGGTGCTGTAATGGGCCTCAACCTGTGTGCCACATAGACAGCAGCACAGAATCACAGGGAGCTCAAGGGCTCATCAGGTCCAACCCCCTGCCACAGCAGCTCCCCAGCTCATATTGCACAGGGCAGCATCTAGACAAGTCTGGAATCTCTCCAGAGAAGGAGACTCCACACCCCCCTGGGCAGCCTGGCCCAGGGCTCCCTCACCCTTACTGGGGAAAAGTTCTTCCCCAGGTTGGTGCAGAACTCCCTGTGCTCCAACTTGCAGCCATTGCCCCTTGTCCTGTCCCCACAGACACTGAAAAGGGGCTGCCCATGTCCCCCTGCATCCCATACTTAAGATATTTATAAACATTAATAAGGTCCCCCCTTGAGTCTTCTTCTCTCCAGGCTGAACAGCCCCAGCTCCCTCAGCCTTTCCTCACAGGGGAGATGCTCCAGGCCCTTCAGCATCTCCATATCCCTCCTCTGGACTCTCTCCAGGAGATCCCTGTCCCTTTGATCCCAGGGAGCCCAGAACTGGCCACAACACTCCAGCTGGGGCCTGAGCAGGGCAGAGCAGAGGGGGAGGATCACCAGAAGGCTGCTGGGGTCATAAAAGTCCACACCAGCAGTACTTCCACATACTGGAGGGGATAACGAGGAGTGTGTGATGCTCGTGTGACTTCCCTGTTCATCACACTCACTGCAAAAATGCAGAATAGATAATTGAACATTAAGTGAGGGCATTAAGTAAAGTTCTATCATGGGCTTATGGACATAGGCTTATTCTCCTTCTGTTCCTCTCTCTTCCACCCTCAGAGAGGAGCGCTTTGCGTTTGGTCACCATTATTTCCGTCCCCATGAAACCCATCACTCGCCGTCGCGCAAGTTCTACCACAACGAGCTCTTCCGGGTGCCGCTCTATGAAATCATCCCCTTAGAGGCCGTGGTGGGAACGTGCTGTGTTCTTGACCTCTACACCTACTGCAAAGGTAAAGAAATGGCATGAGAAGTGATGTGTAATACACCTTCATTTCACACAGTCACCAGGCTGGAAAAGCCCTTTAAGATCCACAAGTCCAACCCTTCCCATCCTGTGCTGAACCAGATCCCTGAGCACCTCATCTGCCCTTTTTGAAACACCCTCAGGGAAGGGGACTCAGCCCCTCCCTGGGCAGCCTGGGCCACAGCCCCACAACTCTGCCAGGGAAGAACTTTGCCCTCCCAGCTGAGCTGACCCTGCCCTGGGGCAGCTTGAGCCCATTGCCCCTTATCCCATCTCCTGTCCCCTGGCTGAAGAGACCAGCACCCACCTCTCTGCACCCTCCTGGCAGGGCAGGGGAGGTGGGGAGAAGGTCTCCCCTCAGCCTCCTCTTCTCCAGTCTGAACCCCCCAGCTCCCTCAGCTGCTCCTCAGAGGATTTGCCCTCCAGCCCCTTCCCCAGCTTGGTTGCCCTTCTCTGGACTGGCTCCAGGACCTCCATGTCCTTCTGATGCTGAGGAGCCCAGAACTGGACCCAGCACTCCAGGTGCAGCCTCCCCAGTGCCCAGTCCAGGGGCACAAGCCCCTCCCCAGACCTACTGGCCACACTATTTCTAACTCAAGCCAGGATGCCATTGGCTTTCCTGGCCCCCTGGGCACACTGCTGGCTCATGGTCAGTCACCCAACACCCCCAGGTCCTTCTCTGCCTGACAGCTCTCCAGCCAGTCTCCCCCAGCCTGTA
Source organism: Rallus limicola (assembly GCA_022605955.1). Lineage (NCBI taxonomy): Eukaryota > Metazoa > Chordata > Aves > Gruiformes > Rallidae > Rallus > Rallus limicola. Next base: position 1,194,621 of record JAKCOZ010000082.1, read on the forward strand.
GCACTCCCTGGGGTGGTTCTGTCCCACATGCAGCACTCTGCCCTTGGCCTTGTTGAACCTCATCCCCCTGGTCTCATCCCATCGGTGCAGCCTGTTCAGGTCCCTCTGAAGAGCCTCCCTCCCTTCAGGCAGATCCACACTTCCTCCCAGTTTAGTGTCATCTGCAAACTTACTGAGGGACCATTCAATCCCTTCATCCAGGTCATTGGGAAGCACACTCATAGTTACTGCTGTAGAAAGGCTGCTGCTGACAGGGTATCAGAGCTCTGGGTGCCCTCTTTGCCCTGTTGCTTTAGCTCTGGGATGGAGATTTCTCTTTTAAGTGTGCCAAGACTGAGGAGACAACAGCAGGATGGGGATATGGTGGGTATGGAAGAGAAAGGGCTAGCTTCTCTAAAAGTTTTGGTGGTGTTTGATTCTAGCATCCTCTTAAACTGAACTCAGTGTTAGGGTTCTGCATGAGGGAGACAAAAGAAGAAAGCCTGCCACTCAAACAAACAGCTCTGACTCTCCATGGGGCTGCTTCTTCTCCTATACCACATCTTTCCTCTTGAATCTGATTAACTTTTCCTTTTTTCTTCTGTGTTTTTTGGTTCAAAACTGCAGGGAGGCCAAAAGGTGTGAAGGAGCAGGATGTCTACATCTGTGATTACCGCCTGGATAAATCCGCTCACCTCTTCTACAAGATCCATCGGAACCGGTACCCTGTCTGCACCAAGCCCTATGCCTTTGACCACTTCCCCAAGAAACTCACACCCAAGAGAGACTTCTCAGTAAGTGTCCCTCTCTGCTCTGCCCTCCTGAGGCCCCAGCTGGAGTCCTGTGTCCAGAGATGGGGCCCCAACACAAGGAAGATGTGGGGCTGTTGGAGAGGGGTCAGAGGAGCCATGGAGATGCTCAGAGGGCTGGAGCAGCTCCCCTCTGGAGAGAGGCTGAGGGAGCTGGGCTGGGTCAGCCTGGAGAAGAGAAGGCTGTGGGGGGACCTCATTGCAGCCTGCCAGTCCCTGAAGGGAGCAGAGGAACAGGAGGGGAATCAGCTTGTTCAAGGGCAGAGCCTGGCAGGACAAGGGGGCTGGAGTGAAGCTGGAGGAAGGAAGGGGGAGAGGAGAGATTTGGGGGAAGTTCTGTGCAGAGAGAGTGGGGAGGGGCTGGAAGGGGCTGCCCAGAGAGGGGGTGGGTGCCCCATCCCTGGGGGTGTTCAAGGTCAGGTTGGCTGGGGTCAACCTTGTGTAGCTCCAGGCCTGGAGGTTGGTGTCCCTGCCTGTGGCAGGGGGGTTGGAGCTCTGTGACCCTTGGGGGTCCCTTCCAACCCAGAGCAGGCTGGGATTCTATGATTCTAAGTGTTCCTTCTCCTTGCTTCCTCATTCTTTATAGAAGGTTGGGTGTATTTTTGGAAAGCCAGGGTTAGGAATGAAACTTGGGATCCTGAAGGGAGCTGACACAGGCTGGATGCAAAGTTGGCCAGGAACAAAACTTGGAAAGAAAAATTCACTGTAGACAGAGCATAAGCAGGTCAGAGGCAAACAGGTGTTGAATGAATGGTTGTCTAACTTAAATTCCTATGTTTCTGACTCAAATGTAGATGTTAAATTCATTTGAGTGGCTCCTGAGTGAAGGAAATCTTAAAATTCTCATCTCCATCATAATTCTGCAACTGTCAGATTAATTTTACACATTTCAGAGACACACACAGGGCAGAGCCAGGCTTTCTTTTTTTCAACAGAACTATTCCATGTTGTAATAAACTTAGTTTAAAAATGGGTTTCAGCAGGAGCTTTGAATAGTGATTCCCAGGACAGAGAAGTGGCACTATCCCATTTCCATTCCTCTGCTCTATCAAATCTCATCCTGCCTCATTCTGTATCGTTACCACTGGAAATGGAGATTTTTATCAAGATCAAAAAAAAGCAGGCAGGCAGCAAAACCATGAAGCACAGCTTCCCTTCACACTTCCACCTGGAAACCCATTCATTTCCCTGCCTTGTTTTCCACAATCCATGGAAGTAGCACATGCACAACAAGGAGTAGCTACACAGCACTGCTTCAGCTCTGGGTGCAGAGGTGTCAGATCTTTTCCCAGGAGGAACCTTCCTTCCTGGATCCAGAAAGATTTTTGCCCTAAATTCAGAGATGGCCACAAACTGTTGATGATTATTCTTATCATGCTGGTCTAGGGCTTGAAATTTATTTAGAAGATTTGAAGAATCAGACAGTAGCTCTGCTCTGGCTCTGATTTATCCATGTTATATGCCTTCTCCTTTGAATTCAACTGGCATTTCCAGAGTGTCACATCAGTCCTGGGGTGGCACATCCAGAATAAGAGACACCAGCTGTGAGTTATATTTGGTATTAACCATCATCTTTATTGTTGTTACAGCCTCATTATGTACCAGACAACTACAAGAGAAATGGAGGCAGGTGAGTCTTACCTACCACATTGCTTGTTGAGAAGAGATGAGATCATTTTGTTTGGCAAGAGCTCATTTTCCCTGGAAATACTAAATGTCAATTATTTAAAGCAATCCTCTAACCCTTCTGAGAGAGAAAAAGGAATGAGGGAGGAGGAACAGAATATAGAAGCAGCCTTTAATAACCTGTGTTATTAAAGGAAGAGTACAAAGCTGTTTGTACAGTCAGCAGAAGCAGCTGAATGGGGGAGATGCAGAGCCAGGGACAAGAGCATCCAGCCTTCCCATGCAAGGGGGAGGATGGATCCCTGAACAGCCTGTCTGTGATTGCACTGTCCTGATCTCTCTTCTGTTAAGAGATTTTAAAATTACCCATCAAGACCCACAGCTGGTACAGAAAATCATCAGTTTGGAACATAAAAACCTTTCCAGATTGAAATTTAAAAAGCATTTGGTTTTCCAAGGCTGCTGTTGACTGTGTGCAAGCGAGGTGATTGGAGTGTAGGTGGCACCTGCTGGGTGGGAGCATGTGTTTTCCATCAAATTCCAGATTCCAGAAGCCTCCCTACCCACTGAGAAGTTTTAAGTGGCCTTTCAGGTGACTGTCCCCAAACCTCTGGTACCTAAACCCTTCTTCTCCTGCCAGATCATCCTGGAAAACAGATCGCTCGAAACCACAGATGAAAGACTTAAACCAAGAAGAAGATTCTCTTCCACTTATTGAGGAAGTATTAGGAAACCAAGATCAAGCTTCCAGTGATATGCCCAGCCTAGAGGAGCCAGAAAAAGAGGCAGCCTCTGGTGAGACCTGTGAAACTGATAAGAAGGTGGAAGAAAGCAATGCTGACACGAGGCAGCTGTGCACTCCAGAGGAAAGGCGGCACGTTCAGAGGGAAAGACTCAACCAGATCCTGCTCAACCTCCTAGAGAAAATCCCAGGGAAAAATGGTGAGATTTTCTGCTTTGGTTTCACAAACAGAGTGTTTCTTCCATGGGTTTGGGTTGAGTTCACTGCAGTCTGTGGAGCCAAAATAAATGCTTGTGGCTGATCACAGAATCCCCAGGTTGGAAAAGCCCTTTAAGATCCTCAAGTCCAACCCTTCCCATCCTGTGCTGAACCAGATCCCTGAGCACCTCATCTGCCCTTTTTGAAACACCCCCAGGGAAGGGGACTCAGCCCCTCCCTGGGCAGCCTGGGCCACAGCCCCACAACTCTGCCAGGGAAGAACTTTGCCCTCCCAGCTGAGCTGACCCTGCCCTGGGGCAGCTTGAGCCCATTGCCCCTTGTCCCAGCTCCTGTCCCCTGGCTGAAGAGACCAGCGCCCACCTCTCTGCACCCTCCTGGCAGGGCAGGGGAGGTGGGGAGAAGGTCTCCCCTCAGCCTCCTCTTCTCCAGCCTCAACACCCCCAGCTCCCTCAGCTGCTCCTCAGAGGATTTGCCCTCCAGCCCCTTCCCCAGCCTGGTTGCCCTTCTCTGCACTGGCTCCAGCACCTCCATGTCCTTCTGATGCTGAGGAGCCCAGAACTGGACCCAGCACTCCAGGTGCAGCCTCCCCAGTGCCCAGTCCAGGGGCACAATCCCCTCCCCAGACCTACTGGCCTAGTGTACTGATGGAGTGTTTTGGTAGCTATAGAAACTTTCTGAAGACAAATTCTCTCCCTCATTCCATGTTTGTGACTAAGAAACTCAACAGATGTGCAAAGAAACACTGAGGAGAGTTTGGAAAGTCTCTTTAGACTTCCATCGAGCGTTCCACCCGCGTGGAGTAACTTCTGTTGGAGCTCCCCCAGCTGTTGAACGAAGGTGCAGCAGTAGCACTGGGTTTAATTCACGTTATTCCATTACAATTCAATTCTGCCTCTGTTTTTCATTTGAAATGTGGGACAAGCTTCATGTTAGTGCAAAATAAGGGTGGATTTGGACAGTGCTTGGGGTTGGAAGGATCACTGGAGGTGCTCTGGTCCAACCATGGCTTGGAGCTTCAAACAGAAACCAGGTTGCTCTGCCTCTTGTCCAGCAGAGTGGAAGAACATAGGGAAGTAGGAAACCTGTTGCTGGTGTCACCTTCCTTACCAAAAAGCTGTGCTCTCTTGCAGCTATCGATGTCACTTACTTGCTGGAGGAAGGATCAGGAAGAAAACTGAGGCGCCGCACTCTTACTATCCCAGAGAGCAGCTTCAGGAAGTGATGCCACCGAGAAGGAAGAACCTGTGGTCTGGAGTCTGCTACAAGGTCTTGCCGAGGACTTGGGGCAGGAGCCCAACTTCCTCTGCACCAGCCAAGGAAAAGAGGGCAGCAGCAAACTGACAAATAGACAAAACAGTTAGCACTTAAGATGTCTGGGTTGGCAGGTTGCCCTGCCCTGCTCTGCAGTGCTCTTATGGTGTGTGTGTTGTTGGGCGTGCCTTGTCTTGATGTTGGTACTGAGAAAAACCTCGTGCTTATTGTCCAGGATGGTCAAGTTTAAGTTATTTTTGCTTCATCTTCCCACTCAGAGGAAAAAAAAATAATACATTTTAAAGAAAAACAAAAAAACCAAACAAAAATCCCCCAACAAAACCAAACTGGGAGGTAAGAAGGATAAGGACAGACTTAACCCTGATGAGGATGTTCCCCATGGTCACCAGTTCACCTCTGATGGTACAAGATGCCCTTGGCACCGCCCTGGCCCACACCAGCGACCGAAATCCAGATGAGAGGGTGAAGTCCCAGTGGCTTCAAAATGAACAGGCTGTCTTGATGGGCTGCCCTGAAGTTGTGGCCTCTGATTTGCACAAGTTCTGAGGAGAGAGAAACGTAGCCCAAGGTGTGAAAGGTTCATCTTGGAGCATCCCCCACGCACGCGTTACCTACGGGCTGCGACGAGGAGAAAACCCCAGTGTCACCCTGGAACAAAGCAGGAGTTGGCTGGTTGAGGCACTTGTTCTGTGTCATGGAGCTGGGAAGGGAAAGGGAAAGGGGAAAGGGGGGGGGAGGGACACAGGGTGTGTGATTTTATTTTATTTTTCACTTTTTTTTTTGTGTGTGTGTGTTTCTTTCCTGAGGAGAAATTTTCTAAAGCAACTCAAATCCTGACAAACACCATTTGCTGTTGGTTTTTTGGATAAGCTGTGGTTCTTGTGTGTCTTTAGTGTGTTTGTGAGAATTAAAAAAAAAAAAAACAAAAACCTGGTAAAAAGGTAAAAATAACAAAAAAAAAACCCCACAAAAAAGAAGAGGAAACCTTCACTACATGAACCGTCGAGCAGTATTCAGAGCGAGTGTTTGTTGTGAACTGTAGAATATATCAACTGCTAACACTATCCTTGTGTTCTGGTTGTACAGCTTCAAATGTCTGTCTCTTAAATTAAGAGGAAGTGTATCTCCCATCTCCCCCCCCCCCCCTCTCTCTCTCTCTCTCTGCCCTGAGGAGAAAAGTATTACCCCTGAAAGCAGCAGCTGAGGCGATGCTTTCCCAGAGCAGGATCCAACCCTGGACCCTTCCACCAAGCTTAAAGCTGGGGCAAAGGGAGGAGGGGGCGGTGGGTCTACGCTGCCCCTTGAAAATGGCTTTGCTTTCTTGTCTCTCAGACGTATACATATGCATATACAGTCCTGTTTTAGGTGTTCTTCTAAGAAAACCAGTTTTTAATGTGCCAAGTTGTATATATCTGCTGCGTGGATGTAAAGCAATACGGTAGGTTCCATGTTCCTTTTTAATGGACCAAGCTTGTCCTAATGTACATTCTTGTTATTATTATAATTATTTTACTCTTAGTGGAACATGATTCATTCCATTAACTTTTCTGTGTTGATTTAAAAAAGGATATTAAAAAAAAAAAGAAGAAAAAAAACCAAAAAAAAAAACCTGAGAAAAAAAAATGAAAGGAAAAAATGAAAGGAAAAAATGAAAGAAAAAAAAAAAGAAAGAAAAAAATGAAAGGAAAAAATGAAAGAAAAAAATGAAAGAAAAAAATGAAAGAAAAAATGAAAGAAAAAAAATGAAAGGAAAAAATGAAAGGAAAAAATGAAAGAAAAAATGAAAAATGAAAGAAAAAAAGAAAGGAAAAATGAAAGAAAAAAAGGAAAAAAGGAAAGGAAAAATGAAAGGAAAAAAATGAAAGAAAATTTTAAAAAAAATGAAAGAAGAAAGGAAAAAAGAAAGGAAAAAAAAAAAGAAAGAAAAAAAAAACCCTTTGAGAAAAAAATATTTTATTAAAAAAAAGACAAAAAAACAAATAAGAAAATAGTTTGGAATATTTTCTTACTGTAGAGAAGCACTGTACAGTCCCAGGAACCCTGAGTATAAAATACTCGTGCGTGTAGTAGGAATATCGCATGTCCAGAACTCTCCAGTTGTCTCATTTAGTTGAAAAAAAAAAAAACAAAAAAAACAACAAAAAAACAACAAAAACTCATTGTCTCCAATGGTGTTAAACACTAAAAAAGAAAAGTTTTTAAAAAAAAAAAATAAGAATAAAGTGCGTACAGAAGCCAGACACTAGCTCTGTCATTTTATCTTTCTTTTGTTGAAAGACTAAAACAAGATGTTTTTTAGACAATCAAATGTTAGGTAAGTGCAAAGACTTGTTTTTTCTTACTGGTGTAGAAATTAATGACTTTTTTTATTTTTTTGGGTTATTTTATAATAATGAGAAAAGACCGGTGTGTCACCAGGATCGCTGTTTTAAGACCAGGAAGCACTACATTATTGCAAATAGATATGAACTCTTTAGTCTGCATGGGTGTAGGCTGTGTGATTGCTGAAAATAAATGCTGCTAATATATTTCCTTTTTACAAAGCATATCTAAATAGATCATTGTTTTGATGTTAATCTTTGTAAATTATGTATTACCAATTTTAACATTGGATGTAATTGCATAAAAAGCCTGCATCTCAATCCTGAGAGAGTCTAGTATTAAATGGAAAATCTTTTCCTAGTGATGGCTTGTGGGGTTTTCTTTGACACCTCTTCATGTTGGGTGACTGCACAACAACCCCAGGCAGCGCTACAGGCTGGGGGAGACTGGCTGGAGAGCTGTCAGGCAGAGAAGGACCTGGGGGTGTTGGGTGACTGACCATGAGCCAGCAGTGTGGCCAGGAAAGCCAATGGCATCCTGGCTTGTGGCAGACCCAGCGTGGCCAGTAGGTCTGGGGAGGGGCTTGTGCCCCTGGACTGGGCACTGGGGAGGCTGCACCTCGAGTGCTGGGTCCAGTTCTGGGCTCCTCAGCATCAGAAGGACATGGAGGTGCTGGAGCCAGTGCAGAGAAGGGCAACCAGGCTGGGGAAGGGGCTGGAGGGCAAATCCTCTGAGGAGCAGCTGAGGGAGCTGGGGGTGTTGAGGCTGGAGAAGAGGAGGCTGAGGGGAGCCCTTCTCCCCACCTGCCCTGCCCTGCCAGGAGGGTGCAGAGAGGTGGGCGCTGGTCTCTTCAGCCAGGGGACAGGAGCTGGGACAAGGGGCAATGGGCTCAAGCTGCCCCAGGGCAGGGTCAGCTCAGCTGGGAGGGCAAAGTTCTTCCCTGGCAGAGTTGTGGGGCTGTGGCCCAGGCTGCCCAGGGAGGGGCTGAGTCCCCTTCCCTGGGGGTGTTTCAAAAAGGGCAGATGAGGTGCTCAGGGATCTGGTTCAGCACAGGATGGGAAGGGTTGGACTTGAGGATCCTCAAGGTCTTTCCCAGCCTGGGGACTCCGTGTTTCAGGAGCCTGGGGTGTGACGCAGCCACGATCGGACGGAGCAGCCGGTACCCTGAGAGCCCTGAGAGCCCTGCCGCACCCAGGCCCTGCCAGCGGCCGCCTTCAGCAATGCTCCAGGCTCAAGCAGTCGCTCACAAACCAAAGGCGTAAGCAGGCTATTCCCTCCCCCGGAACAAGGGACCCGGAACTTTGTTTCCTCGTTCCCTGACAAAAAAGAGGTCCCTTGGAGCTTGTGAGCTGGAACTTTGGTTCCTCCCCTTTCCCAACCCCATCCCCAAAAACCATCCCCCGGACACAGTGAGCCGGAACTGGGGTGTCCGTTCTCCCCTCGGCCCCCCCCAGCCCCTGGCCAAGATAAAGGGTCTCCCTGACCTAGTGAGCTGGCGTTTTGGTGTGTGTGTCCCCGGGGCCCTGTCCAAAAAAGGCTCCCCAGGAACTAGTGAGGCGGAACTTTGGCGGGGGGATGGGGAGGGGCCGGGATGGGGGGCGGGGGGGGCCGTGTGTTCCCCGGCCCCTTCCCCAAACAGCGTCCAGCAGAACTAGAGAAGTTGAACTTCAGCTCCTCCCGGCCTCCTGCCCCTCCTAAAAAAAGGATCCCCCGGAACGAGAGAGCCGGAACTTTGGTTCCCCCTCCCCACCAGGCCCCTGACAAAAAAAGGGTCCCCAAGAGCTACAGTGAGCCAGAACCATGGTCTTTCCCCACCCCACCCCAACTTTTACCTGGCAAAAACTTGGTCCCCCAGAAAGCTCAGGGCTTTCCTTCCCAAGGGAACAGTCCTACTGCTTCCCTATGGGCTTTAACAGGCTCTACCAACAGTCACACACATGCAAACGCCCAGCAAGAGCTCCCGAACCAGAGCAGCCAGCACCAAAAGACATCCATGGCCTGAAACCGCCCCATGGCACCTACAAGCAGCCCCACTGACCCTGGGGCTCAGGGCTTTGTTCTTCAGAGAAACCCTCCTAACACTCCTTCCCTAGGGATTTTTATCGGCTGGAGCAGCCTTCCATTCCAACCATGCTGAACGTCCAGCAATAGCTCCCAAACCAGAGCAGCCAGCACCAAAAGACATACATGGCCTGAAACTGCCCCATGGCACCTACAAGCAGCCCCACTGACCCTGGGGCTCAGGGCTTTGTTCTTCGGAGGAACCCTCCCAATGCTAGATACAGAGGGAATTTTGGAGGGCAGAGCAGCCTTCCATTCCAACCATGCTGAACGCCCAGCAAGAGCTCCCCAACCAGAGCAGCCAGCACCAAAAGACATGGCTTCAGGAGCGACATCAGAAGGTTGCTCCATCTTGGGGTTGCCAGACACCACAGAGCCCCAGCAGGGAACAGCCCCGCCTGGTGCAACATGAGCTGAGGGTGGGGGGATGGGGGGGGGGTCACCCTCCATCACAGGGGGGAGCTGGAGGTGCTGGGACCCCCGCATTTCCCAGGGTCTCCACACCCCTGTGGTTGAGGATGAGGAGGAGCAGGAGGAAGCTGCAGGCACTCAGAGGGGGACACACACATTTATTTAGGGCCGAACACAGGTGGGGGGTCCCAGCTGGGGGGGTAGTCCTTGCCCCACTGCAGCAGAGACCTCGGGTCAGGGGGGGCAGGGTAGCAGGAATTGGGGGGAGTCACTTCCTTAGCGACCCTCCAGCACCACAGGGCTGGGATCACTGGGGCCAGATAGTGCTCCTGCCCCCTGGGATGGGGAGATGATGGAACCCCCAGGGTCCTGCTCACGGGATGGTCCCTCTCAGGGGGGTCCCAGCTCGGCTCGTGGGGTGGGGTGGGGGGCTCAGGAGCAGCTGCTCCTCCGCCGGCGCAGCAGGGTGACAGGGTGGCTGCCCTCCTCCTCCTGGTCGCTCTCGCAGCGGCGCTGGGTGCACAGGGGGGCTGGGGGGTCCAGACAGGATCCCCCACCCCCAAGACAATATACCCCCTCCCCAAGGACAGGACCCTCCCCCCCAGGGATAGGACCCCCAACCCCAGAGGCAGGACTCCCCCCCTCAACAGACCACTCCTCCCCAGAGACAGGACCCCCTACCCCACAAGGACCCCCATCCCCAGGAGAGAACCCCCCCCAAGGAACACAGCACCCCAAGTGAGGACACCCCCATTGCACCACCCTCCCCACAGCCAATCCATTTGGGAGTCCAGGCTCCCCAAATCCCCTCCCCCCCTGCACTAAGGGGGGGTGGGTGTTGGGGGCTCCTGGCTGCTCACCAGCTCCTCATCCTCCTTCCTCAGGCCGCAGAGCAGCTGCGTGCGGCAGAGCCGGTTGCAGGCAGACACCATGTTGTAGGAGAGCTGGGGAGGCGTGGAGGGGGGAAAAGGGGGGTTCACTCCCCTCTTCTGCCCCCCACCATCACTGCAGCACTACATCCCCACCCTGCAGACCCCCGAGGTGCGGGATGGAGCACAGCCCAACCCCCCAAGCTCCTCAGAGACCCCACGGGCGGTAGGACCCCACTGCTGGGTGCCCCCCCAAGCCCCCCACCCTCCACCCCAGGGACCCCCCTTCACCTTCCACTTCCTCCGGGCATTGAACCTGCGGAAGTTTTTCATGTTGATGGAGGAACGACTCCGGTTCGCCGCCTGCTTCCTGCTCAGGGGCTGCCAGGGTGGGGTGGGGGGGCAAGGACACGGTGTCATCCCCGTGCCCCCCAGCCCTGCTCCTAGGAGGGGCTGGCACCCCCCATCCCCATCCCCATCTCCCCCCATCTCACCTTGATCCAGGGATGGACCAGGCACTCGGTCGCCGTCATGCGCTGCCTGTAGCATAGAGACGTGGGGGTCCCCATCCCACCCAGCCACCCACCCACCACAGGGATGGGGGGTGAGGATGAGGATGACAATGGAGGGGTGGGGGATGAAGACTGACCCCGGCTCCTTCAGCAGCAGCTGCCGGATGAAGTCCTTGGCCATGGCAGAGGCCTGGCTGAAGCAGCGCTCCTCGAACTCGTAGTCACCGGCCACGATGTTGGAGAGGGTCTCGGCGTCCGTCTCACCCTGGAAGGGGGACAAGCCGCTGAGCCTGCGGGGACACGACAGAGCCACTGAGCACTGGGACAGCGGCACCAACAGGGGCTGGGCTCAGCCAGGCCGCAGGCACCCCCTCCGTGCCTCAGTTTCCCCAGAGAGGGAGCATCGCCCTGTACTCACAGGATGTAGGTGATCACCCCGATGCTCCTGAAAGGTGGAGGTGGGGGGGGGGGGTTAGGTGCTGCTCTCTCCCTGGACACCCCCTTGCCATGTCTCGCAGCACCCAGGGGTGTCCTCACTCACCCCTTGGCTCAGCCCAACACCCCCCACCCCCCACCCCCCCTGGTCCTCATCCTCACCACATATCGGTGGCGGAGCTCAGCGGCTCGTAGTTGATGACTTCAGGAGCTGGGGGTGAAGGCAGAGCCCAGGAGGGGACATCAGAGGGGGGGGAGGTACCATCCCACCACACCCTGGCCATCCCATCACCAGGCCAGGGGTCCCTTTGCCACCTCCCCCCAGCAGCACCCCCTGAGGGACATGTCCCCCCCACCCCATCCCCGTACCGATGTACTGTGGGGTCCCGCAGAGGCTCTTGAAGGTGACGCCGTCGTCCAGGCGCTGGGCCAGCCCGAAGTCGATGATCTTGATGTGGGGTTTGGGGACATCCTTCTCCTGGAGCATGATGTTCTCAGGCTGTGAGGACCAGGCCAGGGACAGCAGGGTGACACGGGGTGAGACAGGGTGAGACAGGGTGACATGGGGTGACACGGGGTGAGATGGGGTGCCTGGCTCTGCCCCAAGCCAGAGCAGCAGCATCCCGGGAAGCAGAGCAGGATGCAGCCAGCGCTCTTGGGGATGCCTGGTTGGGTGGGGGGAACCCTCTGAGGGTCCTGGGGGTCCCCAGGGGTACCTTGAGGTCCAGGTGGGCGATGCGGCGGGCGTGCAGGTACTCCACCCCGCGCAGGATCTGCCCCAGGAACTCGATGGCCTCTTCCTCCGACAGCATCTCCTTCTCCGCGATGAAGTCAAAGAGCTCCCCACCACCCATGCTGTGAGGGGCCAGGGTGGGAGGGGGCTGAGCTCGGGCACCCCCAAACAAAACAGGACGGGAGGAGGGGGGTGTGTGTGGGGTGGGATGGATGTGGCTGGGTGAGCCCATCCTCCCCTCACCGGGGGGTGGGTGGGGGGGACCCATCGCCCTCCGACTCACAGCTCCAGGATCAGCACCACCTCGGCTCTGCTGGAGAAGAGGTCGTGGAGCCTCATGATGTTGGGGTGCTGGAGCTGGCGGAGGATGGTGACTTCCCTCTCCACCTGCGCCCGCTCCAGCCCCAGCCGGCTGCTCCGGCACCGCCGCGTCTTCACGCATTTGGCAGCGTAGAAGGTGCCGGTGCTGCGCTCCCGGCAGCGCTTCACCACGCCGAAGTGCCCGCTGAGCCAAGGAGATGGGTTACAGCACCACTGGGATGCCAAAACCCCCCTCCACCCTCCCCCATACCCCTCCCTCCAGCACCAGGACCCCCCCTTCCCAAGCTCGCACCCCCCACCCACCTGCCCAGCTTCTCCAGCAGCTCGTACAGATCCTCCACATTGCCAGGGCTGAGCCCATCGCTCCCAGGGCTGGATGGACCCTGTGGGGGATGCACCAGGACTTGGCTCAGCCCTGCCCAGAGCAGGGACCACCCCCCCCAATCCCATGGAGAGGGGATTCTCTGGTGTCTACCACCACGGCTGAGCTCAGCCCCCTGGCTGCCTCTCCTGCTTCCCACTAAACCCTCGGGCACGTGGAGCCCTTCATCCCTTGATGGGCTCAGGGGACATGGAAATCAGGCAGGGGAAGGTGGGGAGGGGAGAGGGAGGGGGGTCACACCAGCCCCCCCCACCACCCCCCCCAGTGCCCCTCACTGCACTGGGCAGGATCAGCTGGCAGCTGAGAAACTGACAGTGGGGGGGGAGGCGGGGGGGAGGGGGGTGTTTTAAAAGGGGGTGAAAGAAGCATCTGGGTGAGCTCAGCTCCTGGTCACCCCCACAGCCCTCAGGCAGGAGACACCCCCACACACAGCCCCACGTCTCAGCCATGACTCACCTGGTTGCTGTCAGGGGTGGCCCCCAGCCCCCTCCCAGCCAGGACCCCGGCCTGGCCACCCTCGGCCATCACTGCAAGGACAAGAAGGCAGTGGTGGGGGGTGGGGGTGGTGGGGGGGTAGTGAGGGTGGGAACAGATACTTTCAGGGGGTCAGCAGGGCCCCCCACAGCACCCTGTGGTCCTGGCAGAGTCCCCCCCAACTCATCACAGCGATGAGCAGCACTCACAGCTCTCTTTCCCCAAGCCACAAACGAGCCTCTTTTGGAAGCAGGCAAGCACAGGGACACACAGACACACACACACACACCCCCCCCCGTGCCTCAGTTTCCCCAGGTGAAAGGTGGAGCCAGCGGTGCTGCAGCAGGGAGCAGCTTGGCCTGGCTGTGGAGAAGGGGACACATGGGTGCTGAGCCCTGGCTGTGGGGCCACCTCTGTGTCCCCAGTGCCGTGGCCAGCGTGGTTCAAGGCCACCAGGAAAGGCCCAGGATGTCGGCTGGAGGGAGAGTCCTTCCCACAGGAAAACCAGCCCAGGGAGGGAGCATGACACCCCAAAACACTGACCCCCCCTCCCAACCTCCCAGATTGGCTTTACCCATGCTCTGTGCACCAGGATTTCCACCTCCCCCTCCCCCCCCCCCCTAAAAAAAAAGCTGGGGTGCAGCCACTGCAAGGGGTGTGCTTCCCCCACTCCTGGGGGCTCTGAACCCCCCTGGGATGGACCCACACCACGCTGGTCACCCACAGCCTGACAGCGTGTCCCCCTCCCCACGGGGCTGTGCCACAGCGGTGTTGCACCAAACAGGGGCTGAGACCCCCCCCACAGTGGCCCTAAGAGACAGAGAGGGGTCCCCAAGCAGTTCCCCCTCCCCTCACTCCCCCTGCTATGTCCCCTCACCCTCCCGAGCCTTCCTTCCCCACCCAGCCATGCTCTGCCTCGCTCCCTGGAGGCTGCCCATGGTGAGGGTCCTGAGCCACCCATGGGGTGGGGAGGGGGGAGCACCCATCCAGGCAGCGCCTGGAGCCAGCTGGTCCCTGGGCTGGTACGTGTGTGGGGGTGGCCGTGGTTGGAGCCAGGCCACTGTCCCCAGCATGTGACGTGGTCACTGAGATAGCACCATGACCGTTCATCCCCCACCCCAGGAGGGACACAAGTAGCTGATTCTCCCCCCCATGTGTCCTGTGTCCCCATCCCATGTGTGTCCCCCCCCTTCCTGTACCTTGCTGCCCTGCGCTGCACAGTTGCTTTTGTAGGGAGGGAAACTGAGGCACGGGTTGGCCCCACATCACTGCGGTCACAGCAGCAGGGGCTGGACTTGGGGATGGGGGTGGGGTGGGGTGTATGAAGTTGGGGGGGGGTCTGCGTGCCGTCTGTCCACATCCCGCTGTCATGTGCTGAGGAAACCAGCCTGCACTGGGCTGCACTGGGCTGCACTGGGCGACTACACCCAGCAAACACCCCGGTTAGAAAAGGGGTCGCTGGGGAAATGCCCCAGCAGGTGGTGGCACGAGCTGCTCCCCAGTGTCCACCTGCCAAAAAAACCAGCCCCAAATCCCTTCCCAACCCCCCCCAAACACAACACCCCCCCCCCCATCCTTCCCTGTAACCAGCCTGGATGCAGATCCCTGTTGGCACTGGGAGGCCAGGTGGCACCCCCTTTACCTCTGTGCCCCCGCGCAGGGCTCCAGCCTTCCTCCAGCCAACCCCGGCGGTGCCAGGCTCTTCCTCGCAGGGCTGGCGTGTCCCTGGGCAGCTGGGACAGGCTTTGGTCACCGTCTGGCTGCAGCTCAGAGCAATAAAACCAACTCAACCAACCCCCCCCCCCCTCCCTCCCCTTCGCGTTCCTCCTTCCGATATCCCGTGAGAAATTCCTCCCCCACCGTCCCCTTTCCCGGCTGCCAGAGCTGGAAAAGGCCTTTTAGGGGCAATTCCCAGCGGTTCCAACTCTTGAGGAGTGTCCAGGACTGGATGGGATGAGCAACAGGCGGCTGATGTCCCCCTTCACTGATGTGTGTATGTGTCCCCCCCCCCTCTCCCCAAGCTGCCCATAAGCAATTGCAAACAGGAAACCTGGTCTGTGGCGGCAGCAGGAGGGGAAGAGGAGGGTGTGAAGGTAGGGAGGAAGGACAGGGTTTCTTAAGGTGGAGAGAGCCAGGCTTGGCACTGTCCTGCATGCCAGGGGGGATGCTGGAAAGCACCAGGCACCCATCTGCGAGGTGTAAAGCCCAGCGCATCCCATTGTCCATCCCTGTCCTGGTGTGATGGATGAGCTGGTCCCAGCGTTGATTCTCGCAGCCCCAGAGGGGTGGTGGGGCTGGCACTGCTGTCACCGCGGGCTGAGCCCGAGCCTGGCACTGCTGCAATGAGCTGTGGCTGGCACACGGCAGCACCGGCAGCTGGGCTGCTGCCTTTCCCAGTTTCCCCCCAGTTTGCCATGCTGATGGTGTCGGAGCTTCCCGAGATGTTCCCGGCTCCAGCAGCCGGTGGGGAGAAGGAGGTGGAAGCTGGAGGGAGGGTGAGACACTGGATCCATCCCACCATGCTGGGAACAGAGTCCCGGCTCACAGAGGGGACCTGGGCGAACCGACCCCCCCGGGGTGCGGATGGGGGGAACCGACCCCCGGCGTGTGGATGGGGGGAACGGTGGGAAGGGGGGTGGAGACCCCTCCTCACCACAGCCCAGCCCGTGCTGAGGGTCCCGGTGATACCCGAGTGTCACCCTGCCGAGTGTCACCCTGCTGAGTGTCACCCTGCTGAGTGTCACCCTGCTGCCACCTTCCCGTGACGTCTCCCCATCACACAACGGCTCTTGCGGCTTCGGTTGCTGCTTCCTGCCCTTCGCAAGAGGCAGTGGTAGCACAGGAACAGGCACAGGTACAGGCACAGGCACAGGCACAGGCACAGGAACAGGCACAGGCACAGGCACGGGCACAGGCACAGGCACAGGTACAGGCACAGGCACAGGCACAGGCACAGGATCAGGCACAGGCGCAAGGACAGGCCCAGGCCCAGGAACAGGCACAGGCACAGGAACAGGCACAGGCACAGGCCCAGGCACAGGCACAGGCACAGGCACAGGCACAGACACAGGCACAGGCACAGGAACAGGCCCAGGCGCAGGCACAGGCACAGGCACAGGAACAGGCGGAGGAACAGGCAAGGCAGCAGTGCCGCCCACCCTGCTGGAATCACCGTCTCTGGACATGGACCCCCAGGTCCCGGCGTGGCCAGGCAGAGGTGGGTGTCGGAGCTGGGAGCTGTTGGGGTGCTGGGGTAGGAGGCAAAAGCTCGAGAGCAAAGCTCGGGAAGGGGGAGCTGGGGCGACGCAGGGACGCTCATCCTGCACAAGGGCACGATGGAGAGCAGGACAAGGGGGTGTGGAGAGCGGGAGCGGGGAGCCCTGGGGTCCCCCCCAGCCCATCCCGGCCCTTCCAGCCAGGCCTTGCCCCCCTCGATGGGGTAAATCCAGCCCGGAAGGGTCTGGTGGAGCAAAGCCAGGCTTTGGCCTGTTGCAAGCTGCACCCTTCTCACCCCAGCAACGTGGGGTTCAAGCAGCACAACCCACCCCAGGGAGCAAACCGCATCTCTGAGCCCAAAGTGCTGGGGTGGGGGAGCAGGGATGAGCCCCCTACTTCCCCCTAAACCTCCACCCAGGACCCCTGCCCAGCAAGGGAGGACACAGGGCCTGCTGGGGCCAAGGGTGATGGACGGGCAGGCCATGACCTGGCTTCACCTCACTGGCCTGCTCGTGATGGTTTGCTGCGGTTTGGTTTTGCTTTGTCAACAACCTCCCTGCCTGCAACCCCCCCCCTCCACCCCCCTCAAGCTGGAGCAGCAGAGTAAAGGTGGAGATGAATTGTCATTTATCTCCGTGTGTGTGTGTCCCCAGCTCGATTTGCACCCCCCCAGCTCGATTTGTGTCCCCCCAGCTCGATTTGTGTGTCCCCCCAGCTCGATTTATTCCCCCCCAGCTCGATTTGTCCCCCCCCAGCTTGATTTGTCCCCCCCAGCTTGATCTGTGTCCCCCCAGCTCCATTTGTCCCCCCCCAACTCGATTTGTCCCCCCCAGCTCGATTTATGTCCCCCCCAGCTCAATTTGTCCCCCCCAGCTCGATTTGTACCCCCCAGCTCGATTTTCTCCCCCAGCTCGATTTGTCCCCCCCCAGCTCGATTTGTCCCCCCCAGCTCGATTTACCCCACCCCCAGCTCAATTTGCCCCCCCCAGCTCGATTTGTCCCCTCCCCAGCTCATTTTGTCCCTCCCCCAGCTCGATTTGTCCCCCCCCAAGCTCGATTTGCACCCCCCAGCTCGATTTGCTCCCCCCCCAGCTCGATTTGTCCCCTCCAGCTCGATTTGCCCCTCCAGCTCGATTTGCCCCCCCAGCTCGATTTTACCCACCCCCAGCTCAATTTGTCCCTCCCCCAGCTTGATTTGTCCCCCCCCCAATCTCGATTTGCCCCCCCAGCTTGATTTGCCCCCTCCCAGCTTGATTTGCCCCCTCCCAGCTCGATTTGCCCCCCCCCCCAGCTCTCAGATGAGCGGCTCCTCTGCCTCAGCTTTGCCTCCTGAACCAAACTGGTGCCAGAATCTTCCACCCCCTCCAGCAGCTGCTGGGGATTAACACTGCTGCCCAGAGCCTCAGCGGCCACACACAAAGTCCGGCATTCCCCTTCCCTGACAGCCCAGGAGGGGCTTTGGGGGCACTCAGGGGGGGTTTAGGGGGGGTCACTCTCTTTCCCCTCTCCACCACCTCACCAGGGCTGTCCTCACTTCTTGCCTCACGGGTCCAAGGCTCTGGGGTGAAGTGAGGTGAGGAGTGCTGGCATGGGGGGGGGGGGCACAAGGCCAAGGTGGCTGTCACCCAGGGTAGGAGCAGGGCTTAGGAGGGTCTTGGTGGCCCCTCCCAAGAAAGGCTGCGTTGTCCTCACCCCCTTTCTCCTCATTCCCTGGGACAGGGGACCCCATGGATGAGGACCGACCCCTCTTCAGCACCTTCAAACCCCTCGCTGAGAACAGCAGGACCAGCGCCAAGCCCGGCCCGGCCCCCAGCCCCACACAGCCCCAGGGAGCAGAGCAGCCCCCAGGACACCACAGCACACACAGCAGGGTAGGACAGGGCCTGGCAGTAGGGTCCATGACCCGCCCCCAGGCTTGAGGGCCAGGCCCACCCAAGCTCCCAACACACAGGGACCATGTCCTGTGGGGCTGTGTGGGGAAGGAGCAGAGCTTCCCCGGGGCACAGCCGAACCCCTGGCCACTCTCCTCCTCTCTCCAGGCCAGAACAGGCTCCTGGCCATGGCTGCCGGGCTGGTCCCCGCTGGAGTGGGACCCACGGCCAGAGCTGGTGGCCCTGCGTGCCCAGACGATGCTGTGGTTCGAGCAGACACAAGCCAAGAGGCTGGAGGCTGAGGGCGAGCTCCCAGCCTGGTTCCATGGCTTCATCAGCCGGAGGTGAGCAGGGAGGGGAGCTGAGGAGGAGGATGGGGTGACTCCTTCTGCATCCCCAGCCCAAACAGCGAGCTGGATCCCATGAAGGTGGTGATGGTGAGCGGCTCTGGGCTCCTTCCCACAGGGAGACGGAGCAGCTGCTGCAGGATCAGCCCCCAGGCTGCTTCCTGGTCCGCTTCAGCGAGAGCACCGTGGGCTTCGTCCTGTCATACAGGTGAGGGACCCCCGGCTCTGAGGCTGGGGTGGTGGGGGGTGGGGCACGGGCTCAGTTCCCTTTCCTCCCACTGTGTCCCATCCCTTCTGCCCCCCCAGGGGCAGGGATCGCTGCCGGCACTACGTCCTGGACCAGCTGCCAGACGGGCGGTACGTGATCCTGGGGGAGCAGAGCGCTCACCCCGAGCTGAGCGACCTGCTGCGGCACTATGCCGGCGCTCCCATCACCCCCTACCACGAGTTCCTGACGGTGCCACGGGGACGGGTGAGGACCCAGCTGAGGACCCAGCTGAGGAAGGGGAGTCATTCCTTTGCCCTACCTCGGGGAGGGGCTCCCCCAGCATCTCGGCTGCGCCAAACTCAAAGCAGCCGGGTTGGCACCGCGACCACCGAGCAGCATCCCAGTCGGGATGCCAAACCCTGGGAAACATTCCTGAGGTGGGACCAGCACCCAGCTGGGTCTGCCCCACGCACCCATCCTCACCCCTCATCTCCCTCCTCCTGTTGCAGGAAGATGAGCCCCAAGAAGGGCCGTGGGGCCGAGCTGGCAGCGATGCTGCGTGTCCCCCATCAAGCGAAGCAGCTGCAAACCTCCCAGTTTACAGTGCAGTGGCCAGGGGGGGCCTGGAAGCTGCAGCCCCCCCATTGCCTGCAAAGCCCAGCGCTGAGGAGGGCTCATCCAGGGAGGTAAAGGCAGGGCAGTGGGGAAGGGATGGAGTTGTGTTCCCAAGGATGGGAGGCAGCGGGACATGGGTGGAATGAGGGACCCACACCAGTCCTGCTTCCGCCCCTCACCTCCATCACACCCCATCTCTTCCAGACTCCCAGCTTCCCCCGCCAGCCCCCGGCCAAGGCCAGTTCCTTGGGGGCAGCTGAGGGGCCGCAGAGCCCTGCCGCTGGTGGAGCGGCCCCCGAAGGTCCCTACGCTCAGGCACACAGAGAAGCCGTCCTGCCTGAGCCACCCACGCCAGCCCAGGCAGCAGATGCCAAGTACCAGCAGCTCATGTGCTTCCACGTCTACGCCGAGCCCCAGGAGCGCAGCACCCCCCCCAGCCCCTCCACCCACCGCAAGCTGGAAGACCCCATCCCCTTCTACGCCATGGGACGGGGCTCCAGCCCCAGCGCCGGCCCTGAGGAGAACGTGTACTCAGAGGTGGCACTGGCCAGGCAGGATCATCCCGTTCCACTCCCCAGGAGGATCCCAGGCGCCTTCTCCACGCTGAACCCCAAACCCCGCGCTCATCGCCAGCTCTTCCGCAGCATCTCCAGCCAGGCCTTCAGGAAGAGGCAGCTCCCTGCAGCTCCCACCGCCCTTGGGAAGGAGAGAGGAGGCTCCAGCGCTGCTGCAGAGGTGTGTCCAACAGCTCAGTCCCAACAGGGCTCAGTCCCAACAGGGTCACGGTGTGAGGGATGGGGAGGGGGTGGGGAAGAAGGGGGTGCCCTGCTCCCAGCTCCACGCTGGAGCAAAAAGACCCCGACTCGGAGCTGGGAGAGGGGAAAGGGGGAAAGGACCAATTTTGAGGCAGGGTCTGGCAAAGCTCCACCCTGTGCGGCACCATCTCACCCCAGGGAGGGATGCCAAAGCCTCGGCCCGAGTTCGACGATCCCGTTTACAGCCGGAGGAGCGCTGCAGAGCAAGGCAGGGCAGGGCAGGACCACCCCGACAACATTTACGAGCAGCTTTCTGGAGACCGGCTCTGAGCCACAGACTCAGGTGGGTGTGAGAAAACACCCCTCTTCTCAGGCAGAGGGAAAGCTCTCTCCCTCCTTCACCTCCAATTTCGGAGCAATCCGAGGCTGCAGCCAGCCCCTTCCACAGACAAGCAGCACCCTAGCAGCACCCTACCCTGGGACTGGGATTCCCAAGTCCCTTCCCAAGCCCCATGGGAGAAGGGAGCGGATTTCATTTCTCTTTAAGCACATTGAGATTTCTATTCACAGAAGGATGGAGGAAAAGGCTATTACAGTAAAACCAGATGGGTTTCAGGCCCAGCCAGGGCATGCAGCATCAGATAGGAACTCAGCCATGAGCCAGAGCCATACAGCAGCCTGGCTGCCAACACCTCCACACCACAAAACACAGGGTAATGCCAAACCCAGGAGCCAAATTCAGCTGCCAGGTCGGTGATATCAATCCTGGCCTCATCCTTTAGTCCAAAATGCTACCAAGCCAGCTGCTGTAGTGGCAGAGTCAGTGCAGCCAGCCTTAAACTGAGCAGGACAGGCAAAACCCCACGTTTTGGGAGGGCCAAGGAGGGCCATGGGGGTGGAGCTGCTCTGTTATACCTCAGTTTCCCTTTTCACAAGCCTATGTTTCAGCTAAACATCAGAGCATGCATCAGACAGCACTCCCATCCTCTTAATCCCCCTCCAGTGCTAAAAGCCACGTGGAACACACTGAAATGGGAAGAAGGAAAGGGAGGAACCTGTCAGCTCCATCCTCTTGGGTCTCTCCAGGACTCCACAATCCCAGCAAGGCCACTGAAGGAGAGGTTGGGAGCGCAGAGTCCAGCAGAGGACAGAACCTCTGTCCCCAGCGCTGCCCCTGGGAGCCACCTCACCCCAGGGGGAGCCACCTCACCCCAGGGGGAGCCACCTCACCCCAGGGGGAGCCACCTCACCCCAGGGGGAGCCACCTCACCCCAGGGGGAGCCTCAACACCAAGGCTCATAAACACCTGAACCCACAGTGGTGGAAAAACCCCTCTGCTGGGCTTCACCCCGTGGCTGGGCTGCGTGTAGCTTCGTTACCCTTGGTGTTAACGAGGGGCAGCTCCCAAAGCTGCTGGGAAGGTGCTTCAGCCTTCAGCAGCAGGGAAGAGGCAAACCAAAGCCTGGAGCTGAGCACCTCAGGCTGGAAACGGGGCTGGTTGAGTTCATTTCAAAGTTTTATTCCTTTTATCAAATCTCTTTTTTGGAGGATTTCATGACTGTACATAGAGGATATGAATAAATTACTCAACAGTAACTTTATTCTGCTCATTCAAATACTCAAAAGGGGCTCTGCAAAGTACTAAAACATCCAGGGGACTAAACTAGAAATCAGATTATTTTAAAATATTCTAAGAAAAGACTTCATTCATTGAGAGGTGGGGGTAGGGGGTCGTCTGCTTGAACAGGTAACAGGGGTGAAAAACCACCTCTCAGGTGTTTTTTCTGAATGGAGTAACAAATATTAGCTGGTTTAGCTGTAGTTCCAACAAATAAAACCCTTGGAGGTGGGTATGTTGAGTTAAATAACCAGCCCACAGCTCTTTGTTCCCTTTGGTGAACAACAAACTCAGGGAGGCCACAGATTTGGCTCAAGATAAGTGGATCTGGCCAGCAAGACCACACATGATTCGTGGTTGTATCACTAATACCTTGAATGAAAGAAAGATTTCATGTTTAAAACAACCAAGAAAAAAAGGGGTTAAGGCCAGACACAGTCTCCTCTTCCCAGCCAGGAGGGTAAAGCAAAGAGTTAACATGGAATTGATATGAATAAACTGGGGGAAAGGGGGAAATTATGAAGTGTAATAAACTAAAATGTAGAGTTGGCAGCTTTTGTCTGCTCAGAGGAAACAGCACTGCTCCCACCGAGCTCACAGCCAGCCACACTGGGATCAACAAGTCTGGAGGACAACCCAGGACCATGCTGCAGCCTTGGGTCAGGGGGAAGAGGAAGGAGGAAGAGGAAAATGAGGAAGAGAAATGTACATACAACACAGAGATCACGTTTATCTGAAAGCAGCTCCTCATCTCTGCACCCGAGATCCTCACTGGTTTTTTTTGTGTGTCCCATGCTCAAGTTTCCCCCCCCCCTCTTAACTGCAAAGCTCTGACCTGTAAAAGGAGCTTCCTGTCAGCATGGATTGATGTGAAAACAGGCTGGAGGAGCTGGGAATAAAACCACTAACTTAAGCAAAAGAAATAATAATCATTTAAATAACAAAACCTCAAACCAAACAATAAACCAGGTCTCAAAATTGTTTGTGGGAGAGGAGGACTGGGTTTTGGGAGAGGGGGACTGGGTTTTGGGAGAGGGGGACTGGGTTTTGGGAGAGGGGGACTGGGTTTACTCAGATGGGAGGAAGCAGCCAGGAGGATCTCTCAAATGAAAGGACAGAAGGAAGCAGCCAGGCTTGCTCAGGGAACTCGCTGTCTTTTCCAAACAGAAATTGACATTCCCAAGGCAGGGTGAGTCCGAGAAAGGAGGAAAAGCAGGAAGGGGAAGTTTATTGAGCCTGCCTCAGGTTCCAGCAGCGAGGAGTAGCCCCCTTCCCAGGGTAAGAGATCCAAGCCCTGCACCAGGCACCTCTCCGGTGGTTGCCTCGGGCCGTCAGTCGTACAGAACAGGTTTGGATTGGAACCTCCCAGGTTATCGCTTTACAAGGAGGGAGGGGGAAGGTTACAGGTGGAGTTCTCAGGACCGGTTCCCATTCAACCTTTCTCTTGGATGGGGAGGGGGAGAGAAACGTCCTCCCAACCCACTGAGCAGACCACACTTCTACTCAGGGCCTGGTTGATCTCCAGAAGGCCAGGAGAAGCCTGACATAGGAGGTCACCTGGGACAACAGCCAAAGAGCAGGACAGAGGCGTTAGAATCCGTATTTGGCTTGAGTCTGACGTCGGCTGAGCTTGTTCTCAGACCAGGTGTTCTTCAGTTCCAGCTCTCTTTCCTTTGCCTGTAGAAACAGAGAGGAATATGGTCAGGGATGCTGCTTGCTGTGGCTGCTGTACCTCACCCTCCCCTGGTGACAGTTAGTGGTGTTATCTTGAGAGAGGCCTCCAGAGTTCATTTAGAGGCACAGGCTCTTCATTCGGCAGCTTCTCTTGTGGGGCGGCCTCAGGGGCTGCTTATCAACCACACAACAACGACAGGAAGCAGAGAGTGAGAGTCTCCTAACAACAGGAGACTGTTACACGTGGCTACAACACGAGCTGGGCAGGATGGGGAAGAGTGAAGCACAGCAAAAAGCAAGCTAGAAGCTCAGGGCTGTGACACCCTGAGGGCTAAAGCGCTGCTGGGCAGGAGATGCCACAGAGCAGCTACCTCTGTCCATGTCTGAACAGGTCTCAACCAGGGCTCAGGGAGCTCTTGGATGGGGCCAGGGCTGCTGAAAGAGCAGCTCTGCCCAGCACCAGGCCCCCTAATCCTGCCTGCCTGGTGTCTGTGCTCACCTGGTGGATCAGGTAGGTGATCTGGTGTTTCCTCCTTTGCTGGCCCGTGGGCTGATCTCCTTTTTTCTAGAAAGCAAACCCAGGGGAACTGTTAAGTCTGGGAAGGGACTGATCCAGATGGCAAAACAAGACAGGAGCATGGACACAGATGCTTCAAGCAGCATTTGTTTTGGGATCCTCCTCAAGCTGAAGCAGTTCTCAGACCATCCTTACGCAGGGACTGCATTTTGGGATGCTCTGCCAGTCTCTCTCATGGGATTATTTATACAACACACAAGAAGCATCCCTGTCCCCCTCCACACATGGTATCTAACAGCTTCTCCTCTCCTCCCTTCCTGCCCATACCTTGCTGAAGGATTTCATGGTCTTCTCCTCTGTTAAGGACTTGGTCAGCCACTGCTGGGCTCCACTCAGCTGATCATCACCTTTGATATCCACAAAGTTGATCTCTTCCCTGCCCCGATTCCGTTTGCCTTGCAGACGTTTAAACTGAAAGGACAAAGTAGGGAGGGGGGTGGGGGGGTGGTGGGGAAAACCCCAAACCAGAGTTACACAGGCACATTGCACACCAGAGCTAACCTGACACAAGTAAATGCAGATGGGGTCTGAACCTTCACTCCCCAAGCTTGGCACAGGCCATGTCCACAAACATTTCTCCATCAGTTGTTTCTTTTTCCCTTTCTAGGCAAGTTCTGCTTTGCTACAGATCCCACTATCTTAAACTAACTAGGTTATAATCTCATTTTCCTATGTATTTAAACAGCATTTACTCCTGGTTTCAGTCTCACTCAGGAGAAGACCCTCAGACTTGAGTCTCTCTAAGCCTCAGGAAGGCACCTGAAGGTTTCCTGCCAATAAATCCCCCTCCCATAACACCCTTTCACCTCCAAAGCAGAGGGCCCTTGAAGGAAGCGAGCACCAGATGGGCAACTGTCTTCTGCAGAACCAACTGGCTCAGCTCCCAAGGTTGGTGGTTTCTAGATTAGATCAACAATGGGAAAGGGGAGTTTTAAACGGGTTTTTGAGCCTTTGAAATAAGTGAGGAGTTCACCACTAGAGGATGTGCTGTGAGGTGACATCTGTGGAGAAGGATCTGGAGGCCAAGCAGCAACCACTGCCTCAGTGGGCCTCCTGGTGGGAGCATTGAGCAGCACATGGCCAGTGGGTCCGGGGAGGTTCTGTTCTCCTCCCCTCTACTCTGTCCTGCCCAGGCCACAGCTGGGGTCCCCAGTTCAGGACAGACTGGGAGCTGCTGGGGAGGCCAGTGAGGGTAGGAGGATGAGGAGGGGCTGTAGAGTCTCTGGTGGGAGAGGGGCTGGTGCTGGTTAGTCTGGGAAGGTGGAGAGGGGATCTGATCAACGCTCATCAGTCCCTAAAGGGGTGTCAAGGGCAGGGGGCCGGGCTCTTCTCAGGCTGCCCAGCAACAGGACAAGGGGCAACAGGCACAAACTGGAGCATGGGAAGGTCCAAAACTTCTTCCCTCTGCGGGTGCTGGAGCCCTGGGCCAGGCTGCCCAGAGCAGGAGTCTCCTTCTGCAGAGAGACCCCGGAGCTGCCTGGACCCCGTCCTGTGCCACCCGCTCAAGGGGATGCTGCTCTGCCAGGGGATGGGCTGGGGGGGCTCCAGAGGGTCCTGCCAACCCTACTGTTCATGAAGCTTGTGCAATCCATGACTCTTGCCTGCCCTCAAAACAAGCATGAGACTGGACTCAGTGGAAATAACAACCACCACCTACTTATCAAGCAAACCCCTCTGGGGCTGTAGCCCAATGGACTGTGGGTAGGACACTGCACACATCCATGACACAGTGCTGGACCCCACAAAGTGCCAGTGGGGCAGGACTGTGGCTGCCAAGCAGGTCACTACAGCCTAGCAGGGCTTAAACCCAAATTCTACAGTGAGAGAGAGAGAGTGTAAAGTGCCAACCGCTTCATCATCTATGAAGGAGGAGTCGGTGTTCATCTCCTGCGGCGGTGCCTGGGCCGGTGGTTCCACCTCCTGGTAGTACCCACCACCATAGTAATCCTGTGGGCAAAAGGAAAACCAGTTTGTCATGAGATTGATCCCAAAGCAACCATACAGGGGTGGGTCCCCCAAGATGAGTTGCTGAGACCTCACCCTGTGAAGCTGCAGTTTTTTCACCCAGAGGGATTTCAGTCGGCCACCAAGGAGGTACAGCACGTTACACATGTACCTCCTGCTCCCAGAGCAGGGCACAGTGCTCATTAACCACATCTCATTACTCTGGCACCACCAAAGAGCTATTTTTTTTCCCCCCAGAGGTACTCACCAACAAATGATTTGCTCAATTACTAGAAACAACCTGGCTTCAGGCACTGGCTCTGGCAAGCTCTGCGCTGCCACCCAGAGAGACCTGGCCAGGCTGGAGAGCTGGGCTGGGAGAAACCTAAGGAAGTTCAACAAGAGCAAGTGTAAAGTCTGGCACCTGGGGAGGAACAACCGACTGTATCAGCACAGGCTGGGGTGACCTGCTGGAAAAGAGCTCTGTGGAGAAGGACCCGGGGGTGCTGGTGGGTGACAGGGTGGCCATGAGCCAGCAGTGTGTCCTGGGGGCTGAGAGAGACAATGGGATCCTGGGGGCATCAGGAGGAGTGTGGGCAGCATGTGACAGGAGGGGATCCTCCCCCTCTGCTCTGCCCTGCTCAGGCCCCAGCTGGAGTGTTGTGTCCAGTGCTGGGCTCCCTGGGATAAAAAAGACAGGGACCTACTGGAGAGAGTCCAGAGAAGGGCAACGAAGATGATTAGGGGCCTGGAACATCTCCCCTGTGAGGAAAGGCTGAGGGAGCTGGGGCTGTTCAGCCTGGAGAGAAGAAGACTTAGGGGGGACCTAATTAGTGTTTATAAATATCTTAGACTTGGGATGCAGGGGGAACTGGCCAGCCCCTTCTCAGTGTCTGTGGGGACAGGACAAGGGGCAATGGCTGGAAGCTGGAGCAGAGGAAGTTCCACACCAACATGGGGATGAACTTTTCCCCAGTGAGGGTGAGGGAGCAGTGGAACAGGCTGCCCAGGGAGGTGGTGGAGTCTCCTTCTCTGGAGAGATTCAAGTCTCCTCTGGATGCCTGTCTGTGCAATATGAGATAGGGAGCTGCTTTGGCAGGGGGGTTGGACCCAATGATCTCTTGAGGTCCCTTCCAACCCCTAAGATTCTGTGATCCCATGCCCCAACGATGGGGGCAGTTGCACAGGGGTATCTTAAAAGGAGTGCAGCTATTGAGCCAGGACTGAAAGACAAACCTGGCCTGAACCCCCTCCCAGGGAGCCCACAAGCAGCCCCTCTGACCTTGGGGCTCAGGGCTTTCTTTTTTTAGGGAACCCTTTTGGGAGGGTGGTCGAGTCACCTTCCCTGGCTGTGTTGAACAGAAGGGGAGATGAGGTGCTCAGGGATCTGGTTTAGCTTAGGACAAGAACAGTTGGACTCTGTGATCTTAAAGGTCTTTTCCAACCTGGTGATTCTATGATTCATCAAGCAAAGAGCATCTAAGGCTCTTGTGCCAGAGGAATCCTGTTGAGTTAAGTGCTGTGGATCTCTGCTCTCTGTGCCTCAGCTAGCTCAGAGGTGTTAGATGTTAGATTCCCAGGAGCCACAGCCTGCTCCCATGCCTAATTTGAAGCCCATCATCCCAGAGCTCTTTCTTCAGAGCTCCAAGTCAGGGAACCCACCTGATAATAGGTGCCAGCCGCGCCGGCCTCACCGTAGGCAGGGAACTGGTTGTACGTCTGGCTGCCATAGTCTTCTCCTGGTTTGGGCACCCAACTGTGCTGAGCACCACTGGAACCCACACCTGTCTTGAACTCCAAAGGGGCATTAGCAGCAGCGTCCTGGAATTGGGGTTCCGTCTCCGTCCCGGGCGGTGGGTCCTCCGACAACACCGTGCCAGAGTACACGTAGGGCTCGGCACCCGCCACGCCGGGCTCGCTCCTGTCACACAAGGAGAAGTAGTTCTCTGGCTCCAGCTCTTCATCACTGTCATCCTCTTCCTGTGTGATCTGCTTGGTTACCTGCAGGGCAGCGCTCTTTGCAGCAGCTTTGATAGCAGATGGAGAAGGAGTGGTGGGCACGGCCGGCTTGGACAGAGGCTTTGTTTTGGAAGAAGAGGTGGGGGTCTTGGTGGGCTTTGAGTCAGAGGAGTTTTCTCCTGCTTTCTTTGAGAAAGCATAGGGCAAAAGCAACCTATTGGTCTCTTTCACTGTCAAGTTTTTGGGTTGAGGGAGCAAAGCAGACAAGCCAGAGCCCTCGCCACGTCCCTGGTGTGTTTCATGCAGGGCAAAGAGTTCAGAGAAAGAAAAGAGAAAGGAGTGAGATGGTTTGGATTTCCTGACTCCCCACCAATTATCTCCTCTGATTCTAACAACATTCATGGGGTTCCCATTGATCAGCACAATCATTCACCACTCTGAACAGGGCTTCCTCACACAAAAGGCCAGAGGGACTTCTAAGGGAAATGTGGTATTTAAATACCTGCCAGCTTCCCAAATCCCTTTTTCCAGGGATTTAAATTGATTAAATTTCACACACACACCCCCCAAAAAAAAAAAGGAACTCAACACCCTGGGGGATTTCAGTTTTATACCCTAAAAGTGACTGATTTTACACCAGTGGAAGCTCAAGATCCATCACAGTCAGATGCTTCTTTCCCTCTGAAACTGGTTTCATTGGATTCCCTTGGTATTTACCTGAAGAGTATTTTTCTTTTTTGCTGGTTCATCTTCCTCTGAATCTGACTGAGAAAGAAAAACAGAGCTTAGCACAACCTGAGGTATTAAAAGCAAGGTAGAAAAAATATAAAATCTCACCTACTACACACTCTTCATTTAATTCTCAGGTTGAACCAGGCAAAGAATCACAGTGAGGCAGATCTGGAGTTGAAATCTGCCAAGAGCTGAGCTCAAAAGCAACAGCAGGATGCAGTGGAGCTCCTTTTCATGGTCTTGCTGATGCATCTGTGTCAGATAAAAGCCTGCCCTGGTTACTACTACAGGAGATAAATAAACTGTCTGTGGTGAAAGCAGGAGCATGGTGCTTGCCACTATATTTAGAGATAGCTGAAACTCCTGTTGTCTGGGCAGAGGAGGAAAAATAAGTGACATTCTGCCACAAAGCATGAAGCTTTGCAAGGAAGGCAGCATCACCTCTTTAAAAAAAAAACCAAAGAGGAACCTATCCACAGCCAAACTTTGAGCTGAGCTTGTTGATGCAATTTGTAGAAGATTTAAAAAGAAAAGGAGGGGATCCTCCCCCTCTGCTCTGCCCTGCTCAGGCCCCAGCTGGAGTGTTGTGACCAGTTCTGGGCTCCCTGGGATCAAAGGGACAGGGATCTCCTGGAGAGAGTCCAGAGGAGGGATATGGAGATGCTGAAGGGCCTGGAGCATCTCCCCTGGGAGGAAAGGCTGAGGGAGCTGGGACTGTTCAGCCTGGAGAGAAGAGACTGAGAGGGGATCTGATCCCTGGGGATCAAGAGCTGAAGGGTGGGACCCAGGGGGACATGGGCAGCCTCTGCTCAGTGTCTGTGGGGACAGGACAAGGGGTGATGGGCTCAAGTTGGAGCACAGGGAGTTCCACACCAACATGGGGAAGAACTTTTCCCCAGTGAGGGTGAGGGAGCCCTGGGCCAGGCTGCCCAGGGGGGGTGTGGAGTCTCCTTCTCTGGAGAGATTCCAGCCCCATCTGGACACCGCCCTGTGTGCCCTGTCCTAGGGACCCTGCTTTGGCAGGGGGTTGGACCTGATGGGCTCTGAAGGTCCCTTCCAACCCCTGTGACCCTGTGATTTGCTAACCCAAAATTCCAAATTTTCAAGGCAGCTTTTTAATGCCTCCCTGAGGCTGAGCAGGTGGGGGCAGAGGAACTCAGAAGGTAGGTATTTGGCTCCTGCTAGAACTAACATTTACAGAGTCACCAGCTCATGCCTTTTGAGTTGTTTGGGGGGGTTTTGTTCTTAAATAAATCCCAGGAAAATCAACCTAAAGCAAAGCAAAGACCACAAGCCAAACCACCTAAGCTCAGCACTCCCTTTCAAAGGAGAAGCCAAAACCACTATGTTGCTGGAAGGGAAGCACAAAGCCACACAAAACAAGGGACTCAAAATTCCCTGTGGGGATGAACAGGGAATTGTGTCAGGAGTTGCTAAAAAAATCCATTTCAAATTTGAGCAGAAAGTCTCCAGCCATCTCTGGCATCAGAAACAGCCCTTAAACATTGTTTTCTGGCTTTGCAGAGCACTTGAAAGAGATTACAGGAAACCAGCTCTTGTGCCAGTTCATTATCTAAATTATAAAAGAGGACAGAGAGGTAGAACATGGATAAATAAAGGCAAGAGTTGCCATAAAAACCTCTGTGTGTCTTGTTTGGGAGTGAGGAGATAAAGCAGAATGCCCAGGAGACTCAGCAGGTGTGAATAAAAGGGGTGGGAGGTATTTGGAGGAGAAAGGGGGGGACAAGTGAGGGTCAGTCACAGGTCAAGGGGCTTCCCAAGCATCCTGGACAGGAGCTGCTCTGCCCAGCTCTGGCTTTAAGGTGTTTTTTTTCCTCCCTTCTTCTGTGTTCATTCAGTCGCTTGATACTGACAACCTGGGGTATTCCAGTTCCAAACCAACACACCAGAACACAGAGGGGAAGGCAAAGGAACAAATCTCAGAGAATCCCAGAATGGGCTGGGTTGGGAGGGACCCCCAAGGGTCACAGAGCTCCAACCCCCTGCCACAGGCAGGGACACCAACCTCCAGGCCTGGAGATACACAAGGTTGACCCCAGCCAACCTGGCCTTGAACACCCCCAGGGATGGGGCACCCACCCCCTCTCTGGGCAGCCCCTTCCAGCCCCTCCCCACTCTCTCTGCACAGAACTTCCCCCTAAGATCTCCTCTCCCCCTTCCCTCCTCCAGCTTCACTCCATCCCCCTTGTCCTGCCATTGTCTACCCTTTAAAAAAGTTGATTCCCTTTCCTTAGGGAAATCTCTTTTCCTTAGGGAAATCTCCTTTCCTCAGGGAAATCTCCTTTCCTCAGGGAAATCTCCTTTCCTCAGGGAAATCTCCTTTCCTTAGAGCTGGTTCTGGTAGCAGTACAACCAGTGAGGACATGGGGCTCCCTAATGCACCTGTTCCAAAGCACTGCAAGAAAAACAAGGAAGGAAAAAAGGGGGTGCAAGTGAATGGGGTGCAAGTGAATGGGGGTGCAAGTGAATGGGGGTGCAAGTGAATGGGGGTGCAAGTGAATGGGGGTGCAAGTGAATGGGGGTGCAAGTGAATGGGGTGCCCCTCATCTGATTGCCCAGAAGAGCAAGTCCTGCAGTGCTCTGCCTGTTGTATCACTGTGGTGTGAGGAGCTTTGACTCTCACACCTGGCAAACCAGTTATCAGCAAGCAGGGACGTGGTTTAGGGACAGCCAGGGAGCCTGTGTGTCCCCAGCCACCCTCCCCATGCTTCCCCCCCACCCTGAGACTGTTCTTCCAGCAAAGTGAAGTAGGCTGAGTTCATTTTGGCTCCCCCAGCCTCAAAGGGGCCGGTGGGTCATGATTAATTGACGCTGTTTATGAATCAATACAATCAAACCTCTTCTTCAAGCTGTGTGTCCCCCCCATGGAAATCACCCTAAGCTTCACACTTCAGCTTTTCCTACAGCCAGAGGCACTCACATCTCACCACAACCAGCGACTGAGGCTGGACACAGCCACAGCCATGCAACTGTCACCTCTGTGCTATGGCAGCACCAGCCCAGAAGGGAAGAGCAGAGGGGAGAGAATGAAAGCTGATCAATAAAGGACATCCAGGAAACCAAAAACCAACCAAAACCAAAAAAAGAGGGCAGGGACTTGACTTTCCTCACTGTCTGGCTTCAGTGTTCAGGAGGGATGTGAGGAACAGGGCACAAAAGCACAAGCTGAGAGGGAAGCAGTTACCTAAAAAGTCCAGAGGTTGCCTGAAGCCTTGAGATAAATAAGCATTAAACTGTCAGGAAAACCCATCAACCACACAGCAAACAAAGGAAGAGACTTTTTTTGGGATACCCCCCCCCCCCCCCCCCCAAGCAAGCCCATCCAGCTCATCATCAACTCATTAACTTCAGTAATAAAGAAGGGTGCAGATAATCTGGGTTTTGCTGCATTATGATTATAAATAAGGTTTCTAGATGAGTTTAATTCTGCAAAGCGCTTTAGGATTAGGGCTGGCAGCCAGGACAAATCTCCCTGTAGATGCCACACAATAGCACAGGGCAAGTTTTTGGTGCCTTAGAGTATTAAGGAGGAACAAGGCAAGAGATGATGTGCTTTCTGGGTGAATAAATCCACGGGGGGATTGCTCCGGGGAGAGGATTTCACGCCTCCTTCTCGGGAGGGCTTGAGAGGGCCCCCTCCCTCCTCGCCCTGGCTGAGCTGGTGGTTTGTTTCATACTCACATCTCCCTTGTGCAACTCGGGCGCTGTGATCCGTACCGGCTCTGTCCTCTTCTTTGGCTTGGGGAGGCTCAAATCCACCCCAGCCCCGGGCAGAGCAGCAGAGGCCGAGACAGGAGGGGGCAGGTTGAGGGTAGAGGCAGCGGTCGCGGTGGCTGTGTTCTTCGGGGGAGGCAGGAGGAGCCCCCCAAGCCTAGGCTGCTCCCCGCTCCCATTGCCGCTGGCGGCCGGCTCGGGCAGGCTGACGGCCGAGGCCTGGGCCGGGCTCATGCCCGGCGGCGGGGTGCTGAAGCCCCTCACGCCAGGCGGGGGGCCCATAAGGTAGGGAGGAGGCGGCCCACCGTGAGGCGGCGGCAGCAAGGGGAAGCCGGTGCCCAGCGGCTGGTGAGGCGGGGGCAGCGGGGGCATCACGGGGGCTTTGGGGGGAGGCAAGGCGGCGAAGAGCCCCCGGGACGGGTGCTCCTCGGCTGCGGCAGGAGGCGGAGCGGCGGCTTCCTCCTCCTCGCCCGCGGCCTCCTCCGCATCGCTCTCCTCTTCGCTGCTGGCATAGGCCACCAGGGACATGGCCCCCCGAGGAGGGCGGCCCTCCGCGGGCAGGAGCCGCTACGCGAGGCCGAGGATCCGCCCTCCCGGCTAGGCCGCGCCGCCGCGCCTTCAGCGACCGTAGCGGGGAGGAAGAGGAGGACGGAGGCGAGGCTAAGCCACCATGGCAGCCCCTCCCCCGCGCAGCAGCAGGGCCGCGGGCTCAGAGAGGCGGCGAAGCAGCCCAACAACCCGCTCCGTGCCCGGCGCGCAGCGCTCCCAGATAATGGCTGCCGGCAGCGCCCCCCCCCCGTCTCCGCGCCTCAGAGACTCCAGCCTACAACTCCCGGCGTGCTCT
The DNA here is from genome assembly GCA_022605955.1 of Rallus limicola. Taxonomy (NCBI): domain Eukaryota; kingdom Metazoa; phylum Chordata; class Aves; order Gruiformes; family Rallidae; genus Rallus; species Rallus limicola. The sequence goes on from JAKCOZ010000082.1 coordinate 1,227,883, forward strand.
GCGCGCCTCGCCCCGCCCGCCTCCCGGCGCGCCCCGCCGCGCAGCACCATGGGAAATGTAGTCCCCGGTGGAACAACCGCTCCCGGCGTGCACAGCGAACCGGAGCGGGCCGGAGGAAAGCGGAGGGCGGGAAGGTCCCGGGGCGGGGAGGAACTGGGGGCGAGGTTAGGCTGGGCTGGGCCTAGTCGAGCCCGAGCAGGTTAGGCCTCAGGTTCAGCCAGGCCATGAGGTAAAGTGCGGCCTGGCCCGGCTGGAGGCTGCGAGGGGCACAAGTTTCCCTTCGGAACCAGCCGAGAGAAGGGCCGAGCCCGGCCCAAGCAGGGAGCCGGCTCGGTGCGATGCCTGGAGAGAGCCGCTGCCCGGCCCGACCCCCCCCTCACTTTGCAGGGGAGAGCCTCGGGGTGGGGGGGGGGGACACGACACGTGTGGGCCCGGCCCGGCCTGGCCTTCGCGCCGCCTCCGGCCCGAGGTTCCCTCCCCGGCCCGCCCGAACTACATCTCCCGCCGCCCTCCCCGCCCCGCCTCTCCTCTCCTCTGCTCCCCGCCCGGCAGGCCGCTGAGTTAATCGCCAAACCGAGCGGCGGAGCGGGGCGAACTACGGCTCCCAGCGTGCCCGGGAGGAGCCGGCGGGTCCCTCGGGCTGCTGTGTCACCGCGGCGGGACGTGGGGCGGGGGGGTTGGGGAGCTGTAGGCTGCTCCCCGCCAGCTAGACAGTTCCCTGCCTGTTGCCGGCGGGAGCCGTGCCCAGGCCGCGCCGTGAACCTCGGCGCAAGGCTTTTCCTGCCTCGGGGTGGAGATGGGAGCTAAGGTTTCGTGGCAGCCCGGGCCAAGATTCCTTTTGCAGCCGGTTTATTCCTTTAAGTTTGACTCCGGTGACCTCCTCCCGCTTCTGGCCTTAATAAGAGGAGAGCTGGGGCTCAGAATTCAAATCCCCAGCGTGAGGGAGGGATTTGCTTGTGAAGTACTGGCAATAAACAATTAAAATGAAGAGAAATGAGAAGCGTATCCTGTGATGCAAGCCTTTACCTTTTCATATGGTGTGAAACCCAGCTTCCCTGCTCCATCCTACCCCTCCTGCCCTGTTCTGAAGACCTGATGTGTATTAAAGATCGCTGGCATGAGAACCAAGGCCTTTGGGAGCGGGAGGGAAGGGTGAACGTGGGGTTTGGGGCCCAGCAGCGCTTACAGGTGCGTTTTGCCCCCACTCTTGACACAGACAAGACCTCTCAGGGTGAAGCTGAGTGATACCAGCACAAGGACGTTTATGAAGAGGAGGAGGAGGATGTTTCTGTCCTGTCTGTGTCAGCCTTTGTGGCCACACAGCAACCCCTGGGGCTGCCAGTGCGCGGTGACCTCTCGATGGGGGCTGTACCCCAAAGGGTGTCACAGAGGTCTTCAGGCCCCTTTTTCTTTCCAGCTCTGCCCACTCGCTCTCAAAACTTAACAGAAACCAAACTGACAATGACCACAGGATGATGAAAACGGGGATTTTCTTGCAGATGAGGCCCCTGGCACGGTCACCTCCTTCGTGAAGCACCCCTTGGGCTAAAATCCTTGGGGGACATTATTTCCCCAGCGGATTTCAGACATGGGATTAGTGCCTGGCTCTGTTGAAAGGTAAAATCAATGAGAAGCACTCAGGTTAAACCACCCAGAGCTTCCAAGCAAGGCACTCCTCATCCTCTGCAGAGGAAAATCAACAATAACCCTGGCAGAGATAGGAGACACCGAGTTTAAACAAGGTCCTGCTCCCACTGCGCTGAAGGAGGGAGGAATCTTTGTTGCCCTCACCCTTTGTCCACCTCTGTTTAAGCTCGAGATTCCTCAGGCCTGGCTCTCACCCCTGGACAGCAGGGTCCTGCTTTCAGCTGTGAACCCCTCCAATTATTTATTTATCTTATTTTGTGGCTCGTTAGGAGAAATGAAGCCAAGGAAAGCACATGAGGAATGGAAGGAAAAAGAGTCCAGCCCAAGGACCCCGACTGTTCGGGTCACAGTTGGTGTTTTAGTCTTGCAAACGGCTTCATCCACATTTAATTTAATCACAGGTCCTTAGTTGGGCCAAGCCCATCGCAGCCAGGAGGATCCAGCCTTGCCTGGCTCAATGTCCCCACTGACTCCTGAGCCCCATCACCCTGACAAGGAAATCCCCAGCTCCCAGAGCTGCGCCGGTTTTAGTCTGAACCCGAGACTATCGCTGGGGGCGGAAAGAGACCAAAGTGACAAATTTACTCATCTGGTGACTTACTCACCCCCAAAACCCCCCCCACGCTGAGCCCGGATGGGCAGCCTGTGCCTCCTCCTTGGGCACACAAACATTTTCCTACCCCCTTAATTTGATGCTCCGTGAGTAATCCCGGTACCACCGGTCGGGGCTGTGCGGAACGGGGTATTTCTGCAGCACCCCTCTGTGTGTACACCGAGGCAGCCTGCTCAAAACCCTCCCAAATTCTTTATTTCCTTTCTCTTTTGAGGCTGGTTTTCCCTCTCCCACGACATATGTGGCTGCAGCTGGGACTCAGGAGCTTTGGGGATGTTGTGATGCTGGTTATACACTGGTTTATATACTGGTTTTACGCTGCACCCCACCATTCCCAGGGGCACAGCAGTGTAACATCAGATGGCTGGGTGTCCATCCAGTGTTGGGCTGTGTCCCCATTCCTCATGACCCAAAGAATCAGAGGATACATTGACTTGGATAAAGACCATAAAGATCACCAAACCCAACTCCAGCAGCAATTATTCCCCCAAACCGAGCTGGGAGCATCCCCAACCCCCAGCCCTCCTGTAGCTGGGTATCCTTTTAATCCGGATTGGGTTGTTGAGGTTGGTTTGGCTGCCTTGGGGGGGGGGGCTGGAGAACGGGGTTTGGGGGGGGGGGGGGGTGGGGGTTGGTTTCTAGCACTGAAGCTCCCTCCCTTCCCACCCCCAGCCGGGTGTCTCCCAGCACGCCCAGCCCACCCGGGGGCTCCTCCTCTCCTTTCCCTCTCCCCTCCCCGATCACCCGTGGGTGAGGGGTGGGTGTACAAGGCAGCGCTGCCGAGCCACCGAGCGCATCCACCGGGAGGAGGAGGAGGAGGAGGAGGAGGAGGAGGAGGAAGAAGGAGGAGGAGGAGGAGGAGGAGGGAAAGAGGAGGAGGGGGAGGGGGAGAGGTGGTGGCAGAGGGAGGGAGCAATTGAATTTCAAACACAAACAACCGCATGGGGCACGGACCCACCGCCGCCGCGCCGCGCCGCTCCTAGCACCGCGGGCCGGGGCTGCCGCCGCCCCCCGCCCCGGGCTCTCCACCGGGCCCGCCGCGCTGGGGGGCAGAAGAAGCCGCTGGTTCCCTTCCTTCTTTCCCCCCCCCCCCCCACCCCTCTTCTTCCTTTCCCTCCCTCCCTTCCCCCTTTTTATTATTATTTTGATTATTATTAGAATTCTTTTTTGTTTCCGAGTGGGGGGAGGCTGATCTTTACCTCGCCGGGTTTTGCCTCCCAAAACTTCATCCTTAACCCCTTCCCCCCCTCCCTTTTCCCTGCCCGTTTACCCCCTAACCCCCCCCCTCCCTTCACCCACCCCACCCCACCCCCCACCCCCCCTTACCCCCCCCCCTCCCCTCCTCGTTCCCGGGAGGAGCCGCCTGCAAAGATGTCCCGGTCCAACCGGCAGAAGGAATACAAATGCGGGGACCTGGTCTTTGCCAAGATGAAGGGTTACCCGCACTGGCCTGCCCGGGTAAGGAACCGGGGAAGGACGGGAAAGGGGGTGGGGGGGAGGCGACGGGACCCACCGGTTCCCCCCCCGCCCCCTCCCGGGTGCTCCCCGTTGCATAACGCGGGCGGCCTCAGGCTGCAGCCGGTGTCCCGGGGCCGGATTGCAGCGGGAGGTGGAGGGTGTAAAGGGGGGGGTTACCTGGGTCAGGCTTGCGGCGGGGTTATGGGGGGTGGGGGGGGGGTGGGGGAGTGTTGGGTGGGGGGGGGGGCTCTGGAGTCAACTTTAAGGCCTGGCCTCGCTTCTCGGGGTGGAAAAGTTGAGGGGGGGAGTATTGTTTGGGGGTGGGGGGAGCTTTCAGGCTGGTTTTTGGGGGGGGTTAATGGATCAGCCGCCGCGTCCCGGGTCCCCATTCGGTGCCGTGTCCCTCCGGGGCTCGGGGAAGGGACAGGTGGAGGGGGAGGGGGGTCACGAGTAGGGAGAGTGGGGAGCCCCCTTCTTCCCCCCTCCCCTCCTCCTGCTCGGTTGGAGCCCCAGCGCAGGACCCACGGGCCGCCCCCACCTCGTGTGTGTCCCCAATGTGTGTGCCCACCCCCCCCCCCCACACACACACCCCCTGGGCAGAGGGATGGAGCCGTGACCTGGGCCGCATCCTGCACCGGAGCACGAGGCCGGCGCCAGCCTGCACCTCCCCCCCCCACCCATTCCCCCCTTCCACCCCCGGGATCCCCATGGGCATCACCCCGTGGGGCTGGGGGGGGGGAAGGGAAGGGAAGGGAAGGGGGGGGGGGGCCCGCTCCTGCCTGGGAGTAGGACCCCTGGGAAGCGTCGGGGAGGCGGCGCTCCCACTGTGGGGACCTGTTGGTTTGGGGAAGACCCAGGGGCGAGGGAAATGGGGGGGTAACACCCCCCCAAATCCCTGAGCGTGGCCCCAGCTCCGCGTGGCTTTACCTCTCCCCGGGGTGCCGAACGGGTGCCAGCGCTCGCCGGGAGTTTGGCTTTGAAAAATCGATATAATGACTGAGGACTTAGGACAGGGGTTTTTTTTTGGGGGGAGGGGAACACGATGCACATGGCGAAGGGGGTTTGGGGGGGGGGGGGGGGGGGAGGGGGCGTTGAAGTGCCGGGTTGTGTGTGCTGGACCCTCCACCATCACCTTGCTCCATCCTTCCAGAGCGATGGTTGAGGGTGTTGAGTGGAGTTAAGGAGGGGGATACCCCCCCCCCACACACACACCCTGAGCATCGTGTGAGGGGGGGGTCAGGCCCACAAGCCTCAGCCACCCCTCCAACCCTCCCTGGGGTTGAAGCACCTCGGCCAAGCTGCTGTCGGGGCCTGATCCAGGCCGGCTGCCCGCAGGGAAGCTCTGGCTGTGGAATACGTCGCTGGTTATTTTTAAGCAGTTGATGATGCAGTTTAAAATTTCCTTGGAGTGTTCCCCCCCCTATACACACCCCACACCCCCCCTCCCAGCCTCAAGCCTCACAGCAAAGGGAACCAGGCCTCTTGCACCCCCAAAATTAAACCGAAACCAGGGAAGAACAGCAAAGCGCGGCAGGCTTTAAAGGCCGAGGAGCCATCCTTTCCCCCCCCTCCACCTCCTCCTTCTCCTCCTCCTCCTCCTCCTCCTTTCCCCGCCATCCCCTCCTCCTTCCCCTGCTGGGGTTTGAATAACTTTTGTTTGGTTTGTAGGGTTCTGGCGGGGAGGCCGGGGAGGGGGGTGGGGGAACCGTTCGGATTTGGCACCGGCCTCCCAACGCGCCTTCGAAAGCGCCTTTTATATATATATATATATTTATTTTTTTGATGTTTTTATGAGGAGGAGCCAGAGGGATCCCTGGGAGCCCAAAGCACCCCGCTTCCACCATCGCTTCCTTCTGGGACAGCCCGTGCTTCGGCCTGCCTTCCCGCTGCCACCCTCTGGTTCTCAGCCACCCTCCCCCCCCGCCCCCCCCCTTGCTTTGATGGGTGCCAACCCCACGGGGATGAGGGGAAAGGAAGGGGGGGGTGTTGGTGTGGGGGGTGTAGAGGAAGGTTGTTCGCTCAACCTCGTGCTGAATTAAGCGCCTGCGTGCGCTGCGCGGGGCCAGGCCCAGGCCCAGGCCCGCTCGGGTTTCAGGCCGAGCTCCCAGCAGTCCCATCTCACCGCCACCATCATGGAAGGAGCCTTTTCTGGGCCGCTCCTAAAAGAAAGGTGGCATTTCCCTCCCCTCCCTCCCTCCTTACCCCCATTACAAAGGGATAGGGGGATGGTTTTGGGGTGCTGCTGGGAAGAAGGGGCCGAGTTGCCAATCCCCACCCCACTGTGGTGACTAATCCGGTCACGGGCTGGGGTGAAGCCAGGCAGGGTTTGCCCGTGACTAATCTGGCGCCATGCTGGGGGTTTGCTGGGGGGGGGGTTGTTTCTGACCAGGTGGGGCTGGAGCAGAAAGAGATGGTGAGGGGAGGAAGGGAAGTTTGGGGGGGGGGGGACACACACAGACAGAGGCTCTGAGGGGAGGTGTGGGGGTTATTCCTCTGGGAATGCTGCTCCCCCCCTCCTCCTTCCCCAGTCCCCCCAGGGAGATGGCACCTGGCACCATCCCCCAGTGCCAGTGGCTCAGTCGTGTCCTGTCTGCCCCCACTCCCCACCCCCAGTGCAAACCTCAGGACCAAATAATGGGGAAACTGAGGCATGGAAGTGAGAAGATGAGTTTTTGGGAGTGGGACCCCTGCTTTCCTGCTCAGGAAGCTGTTCTCTTGCCCTCGTCCCACCCTGGACTGCCTGGACCCTCACCCCCTGCATCGTTGGCAGCATATGGCCCCCCAGGACAGTCTGGGGACTTGACAGGGACCAGTATATTAGCTCAGGGCCCAGCACCACTATGAGGGGGTCCCAGCACCTCTGGCATCACCCTCCCGGAAATCTCATGGCACCAGGCATTGGGTGGGGTGCAGAGGGGGGGTGGGGTCTCCTCACTGCCAGGCTGCATCCAGCTGGCCATATGCTTTGGAGAAGAAATTGGGGGGGGCGAGGGGGGCAGAGCCCCAACCTGTCTGTGTGTGCTCCCCTGCCCCATTTTTTCAGCCACGTGTGGCCCACAGGAATTAATTCCATTAGTTCCCCCTTCCTGAGAGCCAGCTCCCAATTGCCAGCCACCCCCAGCAGTGGGGAAACTGAGGCAGGGGGTGGGCTGCTTCCAGCCTCACTCCACTCCTGCTCTCTGTGCACCAGTTGCAAAGGTCAAGTGCAGAGGTTGGGGGCAGAGTCCAGACTGGGGTATGTGCCTGTCCCTCCCCTGCCATGCTCCAGAGCTCCCCCCACTCCCACCCCTGGGAGCCTGTCCCAGCCTCTTGTTTTTGGACACCCCCCACTAGGCCCTGTGGCCCACAGGGCAAGGACGGGCTGGTGACACCGGTGCCGTTTACAGGAGTTGGGGTTGGGGGGGGGGGGCTGTACTTTATCCCAGCACTGCAGCCCTTCAGCACCCCCCCACCCCCCCCGCTGTCCCCCCCCTTTCTCCCCTTGCTGCCTTTCAGCAAGTGATGGATGGACAGAGAGATGTCAGACAAACAGATGCTGGGTGACCATCAGCGTGGGGGAGGCTGAGGGGGTTCCAGATGCTCCCAGGGAGGGTCCCCCAACACCCGCCTGTGCTATCAGCATCCTGCTGGGGGTATCTCACCCACCCCCGTGTCTCCCCACACCCCGGTTTCCCTGCCTGGCCCTGCAGATAGACACCGCATCCTCTGCTCCAGGGAGGGGACGTTGGGGACAGATAAGGACCCACTGCTGGCGGCCACAGGCTGGGTGACAACGGGTCCCCACTGCCAGGGGGGAGATGTGAGCACTCCCACTGCTGCCCACCCCTCAGCCGTGCCACAGCCTTGGCCAGGGATGGGTGAAGGCTGGGGGGTCTTGCCAAGGCATGGTGGCCAGTGTGAGGATGAGACCTGTCCCCCCCTCACCCCATCCCTGAAATGCCTCTGTGCAGCTGTGGGGTGCTGGGTGAGGGGAGTGGGGGGGGGTGCTTTGGGGTAGGATGGTGATGCCCAGAGGCTGGGTGGAGGCAGGTTGCCAATTCCAAACCCCACCCTGGATCCCAAGGCAGATGCTGGAGGACACCTGGATATCCTGAACCACATTTGGGCAGTGGTGGTGGCCTGGAGGTGTATCCTACCCTGGCCCAGCTCTCCAGGACCATCCATAGGGTGTCACAACCGACTGCTCACCGTGTCCTGGTACCGGCACAGAGCCTTTTGCCAACATCCCATCCCATGGGCTGCCCCTGGGCCTGTGCCTGTCTTGCCACCCAGCACGATGTGCTAGTTCCTGGATGTCAGGGAGTGACACCTGGAGTATTCCCAGCTCTGGGAATGAAACTGGGAGAAACCCTTGGCCAAGGTTGAGGGGCACATTTGGAGATGGGTCGGTGATGTGTGAAAGGAAGGGAATAAACACACACACACACACACCCCCCTGCAGCAGCTCTGTGCTGGGGGAAACTGAGGCTCAGCGAGCTGGGGGGCCAGCAGTGACTTGGCAAAGTCTGTACCATGAGTCAGCAGCAGCACCCTGTGGGGACAGGATGCTGTGTCCCCAATGCTGGCATCCCTCCTGCCCACCCCGAGACCCCCTGCCCGCGTCCTCCCTCGGCTCCTTCCACCTCCTGTGAGGTTTTTCTCTGGGAATTTATGGCCTCGCTCCTCACGCTGCCTGGAGCCGGGGGAGGGGGGGGGTTGGGGTTATTTTTAGATGCTATAAAAAGAAGCCAGAATCTCTTTAGCTCTATTCCCACTTGGCACCTCGGGAATATTCCCGCTCGGTGAAACGGCACCTGCCAGCGGCGTTGGCACCGGCTCCTCACAGACCCCCTCAACGTGCCATCCCTCTGCAGCCCACCTCCCCCTCCCCATTTCAGCTGGGGGATGGGACAGATGAGGGGTGTCCCAGCAGCAGGATGGCATCACCAAGCACCCCAACACCTCCTGACTTCCCTCTCCCTCCCTCACACACACACACGTCCCAACCCAGGGCTGGGGGTGATGCCTCTGGCTTCAGCGCCTCGCCTGTGAATTTGCTGAGCTCGTTCTGTCTGAGCCAGTCTAGACAAGAGCTTACCTCAGCCATCCCCATGGGGTGGGCAAAAGAGGGACCACCCCCCCCCCCCCATCCCCACCCCAGGCCTGACACAGCTGGGCACAGCTGCTTGTTCTACCACCAGCTCCCCTTGCCCACCGTGTCGCTGGCTGGTGGGGTGAATTCCTGAGGAATAAGGTTTTCCTCCATCCCTGGATTGTATCCGTCAGTCAGACACAGCGTGCCCAACACCCACATCCCAGCCCAGTGGGTGACATGTCAGTGTTGGGGCAGGGGAACACCAAGGTTGTGCCCTCCCTGATTCTCACCCTGTCCTTTGTGTCCCCCAGATCGATGAGATGCCAGAAGCTGCAGTAAAATCTTCCTCCAATAAATACCAAGTCTTCTTCTTCGGGACCCACGAAACGTGAGTGGGGACCCCAGCATGTGGGAGGTGGGGATTGAGCTGGGAGTGGGGTTGGGGGGCACTGAGGGATCAATCCTTCCATGGGGCAGCGCTGCTGACAGTCCCAGGGGTTTTGGGGAGAGGTAAGACACCACCCACCCCCTGCCCTGGCTGCCATCCCTTACTGCTTCCTTCCCCCCCGTCTCTGAGCAGAGCATTCTTGGGGCCCAAAGACCTTTTCCCCCTATGAAGAATGCAAGGAGAAGTTTGGGAAGCCCAACAAGAGGAAAGGGTTCAGTGAAGGTTTGTGGGAGATCGAGAACAACCCCACCGTCAAAGCTTCTGGCTACCAGGTGAGCCCCCTCCATCCACCTCCTTCCACCCCTTCCTCCCCACCCTCCCCACCACCCTGTTCCTCCTTCCTCCTCTGTGAATCCCCCCCCCAATCTCATGTCACTTCCAGCCCACCCAAAAGAAGAGCTGCCCTGAGGACGCCGAGCCAGAGCGGGAGCCGGAGGGTGATGGGGAGAAGAAGGGCAACGCGGAGGGCAGCAGCGACGAGGAGGGGAAGCTGGTGATCGATGAGCAGTCCAAGGAGAAGAACGAGAAATCTGGAATCAAGAGGAAAGCAGAAGATGCTTTGGAGGTAAAGGATCAGCAGGGATAAAGAGAGGGGGGGGGAAGCAGGAAAAGGGGGGGGCGGGAAGAAGGAAAAGGGGGGGGGGGGAAGAAGGAAAAGGGGGGGGGGGGGAAGAAGGAAAAGGGGAGGAGGAAGAAGGAAAAGGGGAGGGGGAGTGGGGCTGGGCTGAGCCAAACTCCCCCACCCAGGACTCCCCCAAGCGCACCAAGGAAGCACAGGAAGGGCAGGAAGGGGAGAAGAAGGTAGACAACGAGGAAACCCCCAAGGAGGAGTCCAAACCCAACCTGGCTGAAGGGGAGAAGGAGAAGAACAGCGACGCTGCCAGTGTGCCGGACGCCAACGAAGCCAAGCAGGAGGGCAAGGAGAAGGTGGGCGTGGAGGAGGTCAGAGACCACAAGGAGAGGTGAGGGATGGTGCCATGACCCCCATCCCTAACAGCTGGGATTCTTCCTGCCCACCTTGGGTATGGGGGAATGTCTGGAGAGAAAGGGGGGGGGGTCCCAATGCTGTAAGGTTCATCACTGAGCAGCTGGGTTTATTCTTTGCTCTCCCACAGCCTGTAGCGGCCTCCCTGGTGAGCTGATCTTCCAGGCCTTCCCCTTCCCTGCTGGGCTCCTTTGGGTGCTGCCCTGGCTTCACCCACATCAGCTCATGGCAATCTGTAGCTCTGGAGAAGAGAAACAAACCGAAAAAGGAAATTTCAAAACAACAACAACAACAACAAAAAAACTCAACAAAAAAAAACCCACAACAAAAAAAAAAACAACAAAAAAAACTCACAAAAAAAACAACAAAAAAAAAAATAAGGAGAGAGAAATTAAGAGAAACCCAGTAACTTGAACCCCAGCATCTCCCAGCCCCGGCGTCGTGGGGCGCATGCTTTTGTATTAGTGATTTCTAGGGGGCTGATCAGTTGATTTGAAATAAAAGCGATTCATGCCTTTTTAAAGCGCTTCCCGTGGTCTCTCTGTGCCCTGGGAGGGAAGGGATGAGGGGGGGTCTTTAGGCTGTGCTGAACTCTTGAGGTGTAGCCAAGGGGGGGTGTTGTGGGGTTCCTTGGAGAGGGGCTGTGGGGTCCCCCAGAGAGGGGCTGTGGGGTCCCCCAGAGAGGGGGGTGCATGGTTCCTCAGAGAGGGGCTGTGGGGGTCCCCCAGAGAGGGGCTGTGGGGTCCCCCAGAAATAGGCTGCATGGTTCCTCAGAGAGGGGCTGCATGGTTCCTCAGAGAGGGGCTGTGGGGTTCTTCAGAGAGGGGCTGTGGGGCTTCTCAGAGAGGGGCTGTGGGGTCCCTCAGAGAGGGGCTGTGGGGTTCTTCAGAGAGGGGCTGTGGGGTCCCCCAGAGAGGGGCTGTGTGGTTCCTGAGAGAGAGGGACTGTGGGGGTCCTCCAGAGATAGGCTGCATGGTTCCTCAGAGAGGGGGCTGTGGGGCTTCTCAGAGAGGGGCTGTGGGGTCCCTCAGAGAGAGGGCTGTGGGGCTCCTCAGAGAGGGGCTGCATGGTCCCTCAGAGAGGGGCTGTGGGGCTCCTCAGAGAGGGGCTGTGGGGTCCCCCAGAGAGGGGCTGTGGGGTCCCCCAGAGAGGGTCCGTGGGCTTCTCCAGACAGGGGCCGCCCTGTTCCCCACCAGCTTCACACCGAGCAGAGACCCCACTGGCTTGTCCTGGGTGAAAGAGGGAAAGGCCGGCGGGCAGAGGGAGGCTTGATTGGGGTTTTTATTGGCGGGGATGGGGGGGTGTTTAATAACACAGAGACTCAATCCCGGAGGAACGAGGCCGGGCCGAGCCCCCGGGGCCGGTTCCAGCCGGGATTGGTGCCGCCCCCCGCGGCTGGCCGGGCTCGGGGAGAAGCGGGGACCCCTCAGGCCGCCCCTTCTCCCCGGCGGCAGCTCCCGCAGCAGAAAATGGAGGCCTGGGCCGCCGCCAGCTCCGACCCGCGGGACTACAGCTCCCAGCTACCCGGGCTCGGGGAGACCGGCGACGGCCGAGGGGCGCCCGGGGCGGTCACAGGGAAACTCCGGGCCCCGGCTTCGGGGCCGGACCTGGGAGAATCCTCCGGGGGGGTACGGGGCCCAGCCCGGTGCTGGAGCAGCGGGAGACGACGGGCGGGCGGGGGAAAGGCCCATGACCAGGCCTGGGGCTGCCCCGCAGCTCGGCTCTGCGTCCCTGCCCCGCCGGAGGCCCCGGGGAGGGGAGAACGGGGCTGGGACTACAACTCCCGGCGTGCCCCGCGCTATGGATGGGGCACCCCCCGCTGTGGACTACAACTCCCGGCCTGCCCCGCGCCTCCCCCCCGCGTGTCCTCCCGCCCCCCGACGGTGCGTGAGGCGCCGGAGAGGCCGGGGGTGAGCGGGCCCCGGGGCGACTTTGGGGGGACGGGGGGCTCTGGGGGCGCCGGGTCTCTTTGAGGGGGCGACTGGGCGGGGGGGGTGGGTCCCTCTGGGGAGCGCGGGGGGGACCTGGGTCCCTTTGGGGGGCTCTGGAGACCTTTGGGGGTGCTCGGGGGGCTCCACTTGAGGGTATCGGGGAGGGGGGGGGTCCCTTTGGGGGTGCTCGGGGGGCTCTATTTGAGGGTATCGGGAGGGGGGGGGGGTCCCTTTGGGGGGTGCTCGGGGGGTCTGGGTTCCTTTGGGAGGCTCTGGGTGCACTGGAGTCCTTTGGGGGGTGCTCGGGGGCCCCATTTGGGGAGATCGGAGGGGCTGAGTCCCTCAGGGGCGAGGTGGGTCCCTTTGGGGGGGCCTCTGGGGGGGAGTTGGTTCCCCTTTGGGGAGCTTGGGGGGTCCTGAGTCCCTCTGAGGGTGCTCTGGATCCCTTTGAGGGGAACTGGGTCCCTTTGGGTGGGTGCTGGGGCAAGAAGTTGAGTCCCTTTGGGAACCCTGGGGGGGGGGGGGGCTGAGTCCCTTGAAGGGGGGTCTCTGGGTCCCTTTGGGGTGCACAGAGGCTCTGTGGACCCCCTGGGCTCCCCCATCCCCCTCCCATCCTACCCACGTCACCCCAGGGAACACGATGGGTTTTGGGGGGGGGAGTATGAGAGTGGGGGGGGGGGGGTGTAGGCAGAGCCCCCACCCTGAGCATCCCCCCTCCCCCCAGCCGTCGGTGCCATGCGCCTCTCGGCCCTGCTGCTGTGTGGGGGGCAGCTACGGCTGCCCCCCGGGTACCGACACGGCACCTGGCGCCCCGGAAACCGCCGCCCGCCCAGCGCCGCAACCCCCCCGGGACAGCGTCGCCGCAAGGTGTTCGTAGAACCCATCGCCAGGGAGGACTGGAAGGTGTTTCGGGGTGACACGGTGAGTGTGTGTGTCCCACATCGCCCCAGGGATGGTAACAAGGCCGAGGGGGGTGGGGGGGCCCTTGATCTCCATCCCCCACCTTGACCTCCATCCCCCCCCCCTCGACCTCCATCCCCCCCCCCCCTCGACCTCCATCCCCCCCCTCGACCTCCATCCCCCCCCCCTCGACCTCCATCCCCCCCCCCCTCGACCTCCATCCCCCCCCCCTCGACCTCCATCCCCCCCTCCCTCGACCTCCATCCCCCACCCCTCGACCTCCATCCCCACCCCTCGACCTCCATCCCCCCTGCCTCGACCTCCATCCCCCCCCCCCCCGACCTCCATTCCCCCCCCTTGACCTCCATCCCCCCCCCCTCGACCTCCATCCCCCCCCCCTGGACCTCCATCCCCCCCTTCAACCTCTATCCCCACCCTTCGACCTCCATCTCCCCCCCGGCCCCTGGACCTCCATCCTCCCCCCCGGACCTCCATCCCCCTCCCTCGACCTCCATCCCCCCCCTGGACCTCCATGCCCCACCCCTGGACCTCCATCCCCCCCTCCCTCGACCTCCATGCCCCCCCCCCTGGACCTTCATCTCCCCCCTGGACCTCCATCCCCCCCCTCGACCTCCATCCTCCCCTTCAACCTCCATCCTCCCCCCTGGACCTCCATGCCCCCCCCCTCGACCTCCATCCCCCCCTCCACCTCCATCCCCTGCCCTGTACCTCCATCCCCCCCCCCTCGACCTCCATGCCCTCCCTCGACCTCCATCCCCCCCTCCCTCGACCTCCATGCCCCCCCTCGACCTCCATCCTCTGCCACAGGTCCAGGTCCTCACTGGGAAGGATGCGGGGAAGCAGGGGATGGTCACCCAGGTGGTGCGAGCCCGCAACTGGGTGGTGGTGGAAGGGCTGAACACGGTGAGCTCAGACCCTGGGGGCAGGGGGGCTGCTGTGCCTGGGGAGGGCAGGGGGGGGGTGGGGGGATTGATAATAACACCCCCCCTCCCCAAAATTCCCTCCCAGCATTACCGCTACATCAACCGAACCGCCAAATACGCCGGCACCTACATCGCCAGCGAGGCGCCGCTGCTGCTCAACCAGATCTCACTGGTGGATCCTGAAGACCGGTAACAGCCAAGGGGCTTAGGAGACCCCCCCAATTCCCCCTCCTAGAGTCCTGTGCCCCCCTCCCTCAATGCTTTCTGCTGTCAGGAAGCCGACAGAGGTGGAATGGCGCTACACAGAGGAGGGCGAGCGGGTCCGCGTCTCCCTGAGCAGCGGCCGGATCATCCCCTTGCCCCTGCGGCAGCGCCGGGACGGCATCGTGCCCGAGCAGTGGATCGGTGAGCAGGGGCTATGGGGGGAGAGACACCCCCAAGATGGGGAGGGAGATCCAAGGGTTATAGGGGTGCTCAGCACCATCCCCTCACCCCACCCCCAGACGGCCCCAAGGACACGTCAGTGGAGGATGCGCTGGACAAGACGTACCTGCCGTCGCTCAAGACCTTTGAGGAGGAGATCATGGACGCCATGGGCATCGTGGAGACACGCAGGGCTAAGAAATCCTACTGGTATTAACTGGAGGAGGGAAGGGAGGGGGGACACAAAGAACAGACACCCCCCCCAAGGCTGGGGTCTGCAATAAAGGTGCCTCTTTATTGTCTGGTCTGTTTGGAGCAGCCCCCGTCTCGCTCACAACCCCCGTGCCGTGCGGGGGTTCAGGGCTGGGGATGGGGGGGGAAAGAGAGGAGGAGGAGGGGCTGTGTTGTGTTTGGGGTGAGGGTCTGTGCAGCTCTCTGGAAGGAGAGGGGGGTTCTCTGGTTCCCCCCACCTCCTCATCGCTGTCATCATCCAGCCCCGCCAGCGCCGCGGCCAGCGGCGTCCGCGCCGCCACCAGCACCAAGTTACGCGGTGAGAAGCGAGGGTCAAAGAGAGGAACCAGGGCGCACTGGAAACCTACAGGGCCAGGATGGGGGTCAGTACCGGTGGCACCACCATCCCAGTACCATCCCAGTACCATCCCAGTACCATCCCAGTGCCCATCCCAACACCTACCTTGCTCCCGGAGGTAGAGCAACCTATCGAGGAGGATGAGGGTCTCCACCACCGGCGCCAACAGCAGCGTCAGGCTGAAGAACGCCACCACTTTGTGCTGTTGCTCCAGCATGGCCTGGACAGGCGCCGAATCCACCGGGATCACGGCTGGATCCAGCCCCACACGTGGCAGCCCCAAGCGAGCGTATCTAGGGAGTGACACCATGTTCAAGGCCCCCCCCCCCCAAAAAAAGAAAAGGGGGTGGGGAGGGGGTGTAGGGGTGTTGTGTGTCCCCCCCCCCCCTTTTAAAACTCACTGGGGGAAGCTGAGGGTGTGCGCTGCCTTCACCGTCTGCACCCCAAGGTGCTTCTTGCCCGGCTCGGATGCCCGGATGAGGGTCTCGAGGACGGCACGGTAGCAGTGGGTGCGTAAGTGGGTGCTCTCCGTTCCCAACCGCCCCCTGTAATCCTCCAAGGCGTGACAGGCAGCCTCCCGTGCCCGGTAAGAGAGCTCATGACCCGGTAACGTGGCTACCCAGGAGCTTAACGGGTAACCTGAGGGGTAACCGGGATCACGTGGTGAAGTGGACAACTTCATGTGGCAACAGGCCACCGAGGTCACCGCGGCCACCCAGGGGCTACGGGTGAAGTGACGTAGCAGGGCAGGGCTGAGGTCACCACAGGCGTGTAGCCCCGTTACCAACACCCTCTGCCCCCCCTCAGAACCCCCCCGGTCACTCAAAGGGTTCCTAGCACCGGGGTTGGGTCCTGGGGGGTCTGGGGGTAGCAGGTATTCCCCCCAGGGAAATTCAGGATCCAGGCGACCAGCAAGGTGATGTGGAGCGTGGGGGGTGAGGGGAAGCTGGGGGGGAGGCTGAGGGGGGGGGCTTTTCCCTTCCCCCTTTCCCCAGCTCCCGCAGCAGCTCCCGGTCGAAGCGCTCTGCCATGGCGGCCAAGCGGCCGTCGCCTTCCACCGCCGTGACGGATAAGCCGAGGCCGAAGGCCAGGAAGCGTGAGAGGTGGCCCTGGGGTTGGGAGAGGGGGGGGGACACACACACAAAATAACCCACATTCAGCTTGGGGGGTGGAGGGGGGGAGTAAATTCTGCCCCCCCCTCACACACACACACCCCCCCAGTCACCTACCTGCCCTGCTCCGATGTCCACCACATGGTCACAGCCAGTGGCCTGGCTCAGCCGCTGCAGCAGCTACAGGGAGAGGAAGGGTTGAGGGGGGGGCTAGGAGGGGATTTTGGGGGGGGGGTCACAAGGGGTGAGGAGGCTAAAGGTGGGGGAGGGGCACACCTACCTTCCCCAAGCGCCGGATCTCGTGCTGCTTCTTGGGCTTGACGTGGCGGCGGAGCAATGGGTGCAGGTGGGTGCTCTGGCAAGGGGGGCGTGGGGACCCCCCCAGCCTCCCCCGTGGGAAGGCGAGGGCGCGGGTGGAGGCGGCAAAGGCCAGGAGGGAGAGGGGCCAAGCGACCCCCGGCCCCCCCCTGACCCCCCAGGAGCCCAGCGAGCTGTGGGGGGGGTGGCGGTGGCCAGAGCTGCCTGCCAGGACGGGGGGAGCTGCGCCCACAGCCCCTCAGCGAAGAAATCCTGTGGGGAGAGGGGTGAGTGGTGGGGGGGGAGTCATGGGGGGGGGGGTGGCAGTGGTGAGGGGGGGGGGGATGGGGGACACCCGAGGGGTCCCTGGGGTCACTCACGATGATGTAGGCGTCGAGCAGGGGCCGGGTAGAGCGTCAGGAGGCGGATGATGGCGGCTGCTCGCTGCTGCTCCCACTGCAGGGTGGAAGGAGGGGGGGGCGCCACGGTGGCGCCTGGGGGTAGCTGGGGTGGGGGCAGCTCTGGGGCTCTGACATCATGACAGGGCTCTGACGTCATCCCTGGTGGTGGGGGGGGGTGTATGACATCACCCTGGGGCTCTGACACCACCCGGGGGCTCTGCCATCACCAGGCCGTAACTGCTCTCCGTGGCCATGACGTCACCAGGCAGCAGCATCGCTGAGGGCGCGACTGCCCCTCCTGCAGCGCGGCTGTGACGTCACCCAGCGGGGCAGCCTCTGCAGCCGTGACGTCACCACCGCCCCCCCCCCCCCCCTTCCCCCCACCCCGGGGATACAATTCACCCTCCCGCCGCTGTTGATGTCACCGGGCCCTGTGACACCACCGGGCAGCTCGACCACTCCCCCCCCCCTCCTCTTCCCCCCCCCCCCCCGCCCCCTCGGCGCCACGGGCCGGGGCCTGACGTCACCTCACGGAGCCCCACTCACCACCCCGGTTCCCGCCGCGGCGCTGCGCATGCGCACTCGGTGACGCGGGGCTCCCCCTCCCACAAGGGAGCATGCGCAGAACCGCAATCACGCCGCCTCCCCCCCCCCACGCGCGCACACACACACCTCGGGCGCATCTTTACTACGTCACAACCGCCCGGTGCCTGTTCACCATGAGGGCGACTTCCGCTTCCCGGCGGCGCGACGGAGCCTGGGGCGGCAGCGGCCGGTGCTTGAGGAGGGGAAGGGGGCGGGGGTGTCCCCGGGCCTGGGCGGGCCCCGCTATGGCGGATTTGATCCTCAACGTGGATTTCGCCCCTTCCCAGCGCCCCGAGAAGAAAGCGACCGGTAACCAGAAGCACCGGCGCTTCCTACAGCGGCGGCGGGGCCTGAGGCAGGACCGGGGCCTGAGGCAGGACCGGGGGCTGAGGCAGGACCGGGGGCTGAGGCAGGACCGGGGGCTGAGGCAGGACCGGGGGCCTGAAGCAGGACCGGGGCCTGAGGCAGGACCGGGGCCTGAGGCAGGACCCGGGGCCTAAAGCAGGACCGGGGCCTGAGGCAGGACCGGGGCCTGAGGCAGGACCAGGGGCTGAGGCAGGACCGGGGGCTGAGGCAGGACCGGCCGCCGCCGCCTCCGCCCGGGGAAGGCTCCCAGAAGAAGCCGCCCAGGAGGAACCGAGGAGAAGGAGGAGGAGGAGGAGGAGAGGGGGGAACGGCGGCCGAAGGGGTCCCGGTGAAGCCAACCCCCTCCTCGAACGATCCCGCGCCCGCTCCCCCAACCGAAACCCTTACCCCACCGCCTGGAAAAGCGGCTCCCCGCTCTTTCCCTCCCTCAGCCCGGTAAAACGGTGGCCATAGACTGCGAGATGGTGGGTACGGGGCCCGGCGGGCGTTGCAGCGACCTGGCCCGTTGCAGCATCGTCAACTACCACGGCGAAGTCCTGTACGACCGGTACGTCCGGCCCGTGGCCCCCATCGTGGATTACCGGACCCGTTGGAGCGGCATCCGGCAGCAGCACATGGTGAACGCCGTCCCCTTCGGCAAGGCCCAGCGACAGGTCCGTGTGCGGGTCTGCTTTGTTCCCCTTCCCCTGGATCCATCCCCCCCCCCCCCCCCCAAAGAAATAGGGGGGTGGGGGCGCGGGAGGGGCGGCTCATGGGGTTGGTGAGGCCGCAGGGACTCGGGTTGGTGGGGCAGGGGGTTGCTGTGTGACCCCCCTTCCCCCCCCATCCGTGTGGTGTGTGTGACCCCCCCCCCATCCGTGTGGTGTCCCCCCCCCCCCCACCGTGTCTTCTGCTTCTCCCCACTGCAGTGGGGCAGGAACGTCTGGGGGGCTGGGGAAGGGGGGTGGCAGGGCAGGGGGGGCAGCAGGGGGAAGGGGGGGGGCACAGGCTGGGGGTGGGCAGCAGGGAGAAGGGGAGTCATAGGCTGGGGGAAAGGGGGGGTCACAGGCCGGGGGGTGCAGCAGGGGGAAGGGGGGGGGTCACAGGCCGGGGCGGGGGGGACAGCAGGGGGAAGGGGGGGTCACAGGCTGGGAGGGGGCAGCAGGGGGAAGGGGGAGTCACAGGCTGGGGATGGGCATCAGGGGGAAGGGGGGGGTCATAGGCTGGGGGGGCAGCAGGGGGAAAGGGGGGGGTCATAGGCTGGGGGGGGCAGCAGGGGGAAAGGGGGTC